>JANHFL010006814.1:0-42856 GCA_032468155.1 Oxyrhabdium leporinum | reverse complement strand
AGGCGAGATATTGAATGAATGAATGAATGAATGAATGAATGAATGAATGAATGAATGAATGAATGAATGAATGAATGAATGAAACAACCAAACAAGCAAGCAATGCAGTGTCAAACTACTTCAAAACTCTGGCAAAAATAAATAAAGGTGTTTTTGTGGTGACTGGAGTTGAGCTTAAACTAGAGGGAAATTGTTTAAGAGGAAATTCCAGGTGATGGAAGTGATTAGTCCTTTTTGCCCTTCTCCCTTCAGATGTGCAGAGAGTTGTTCAGCATTCAAGCAATTACCCTCATCTTCAATCTCTTCTAGAGTATATCATTCAATAAAAGGTTGATCATTTGAATTTTATAAAGATATCAGCTGTTGACTAGAGATGCTAAAAAGCCTCTTTTTTCCCCTGGAAAGATAGAAATCACATTTAAAGGAGAAATTTCCTGACAGTGAAAACAATTAACCAGCGGAACAGCTTGCCTTCAGAAGTTGTAGGTGTTTCATCACTGGAGGTTCCCAAGAAGAAACTGTCCGGGTCTCCTGCTTGAGCAGGAAGTTGGACTAGAAGACCTCCAAGATCCTTTCCAACATATTTTATGTCCTAAGTCTAGACATGGTTCTGTATAAATTGGTCTTAAGTTATATTAGTGCCCTTATGCTAATTTCTCATCTCTGTCAACAAAACCTTGGATGTGAGAGAGATTCAGCGTGGACTTTGCTCCCTCTGCTGGCCTGCCTGCAAATATTCTGTTATCTGCAGAAGCTGTTTAGATACAAACGGATCTGCTTTGCTGCTTGTTCAGAAATTTATACAGGTAGTCCTCGACTTACAGCAGTTCAGTTAGTGACCCTTTGAAGTTACAGTGGGATTTGGAAAAAAAGTGATTTATGACTATTTTTCATCCTGAAAGACCACTGCACCGTCCCCATGGTCACGTGATCAAAATTCAGATGCTTGGCAACTGATTCATATTTATGATGGTTGCAGTGTCCCAGGCTCACGTGATCCCCTTTTACGACCTTTTTAACAAGCCAAGTCAATGGGGGAGCCAGATTCACTTAACGACCGCGTTACTAATTTGACAGCTGCAGCGCGGGCCCCCATCGTCCTGAAAGCGGGTGAGATGAAAAAGGAGCTGCAGAAGGGTAGGGTACGATGGGCCCCCGCACCGTGTACCTGCCGGGTCATAGATTCCAACGCGAGGACCTTCTCGTGTGGCGCCTTCTCTTTCAGATGCAGTGCTGCTCCAACCGGCCAGCCCAAGCTGAGGCCACTGTCCCCCACCGGCAGCTGGGCCATGCTGCGCGGGGCATTGAGCAGCTGTCAGCCGCCCGGCTCTTTGCCGGTAGCCACTCAGTCAAGGAAGCGCACGGCCTCGGTCCTGCACTAGGGGAAGTGAGGGGGAGTGGCATGACAGCAGCTTCCCTTCTCAGCCCCGACAAGCAATGCATGATGCCCGCACCAGTGTCCCGAGAGAAGCAGACAAGCAGAGGTAGCAAGCGTATGCCACGCCATGGGAAAAATGAGAGGCCCTGTTGTCCCGCAGAGCCTGCCGCTGCTTGGGGGGGGGGCAAGGAGAACGACGAGACTCAGGGAGTAAGTCAGGTGGAGGTGGCTGGCTGGGAAGGGGGGATCATGCTGCTCAGAAGTGGCCCCCACTGCTGCCTCTACCCCCCCCACACACACAGAGGTTGGAGAACTGGGAGGGGAGGAGCCAGGCAAGGTGCCCCTTGACGTGAATGGCAGTGAGTTGGCCCCGCCCACCCAGTCACATGACCACCAAGCCACGCCCGCCAAGCCACGCCCGCCACGTCATGCCCACAGAACCAGTAGTAAAAAAATTTGAATCCCACAACTGCCCACAGTGGTCAAGAGGTGGTTTTGTCTTGTCTTTGTTTTGCTTGGGAGATACTTCTCTGCCGGTCTCTTGACCCCCCAAAGCGTACCTTTTTTCAAGTCTGGTTTCAATTATTATGCAGATTTGAGAAGCACTTATCTTTTTCATCGGGTCTGCTTTAGATTGTTTGGCCTCCTAATTTTTCAGAGTGGTTAGTCATTCTGGCAAGATCATGAGTATCATCTCTCACCAATGGAGGAGGATTAGACACAATCCGTTGCAATATATCAAGCTGCCTTATTGAACGTTTTAGCCACTTTTCGGGGTGATGGGAGCAGAAGCAAAGAAGCAGCCACAAATGGCAGCCACAAATAGGTTGCACCCAGCGTCAACATGGACTATTGCTGAAGGAAACTGGCCGGCATTGGGCTTGCCTTCCTGGAGCAAATGTTAAAAGAAGCTTCCCATGCTTCTCCACAGCTTGCTGGTGATGCAATGGTTAGAATGTAGTTATTGCTTTTATTTAGTGCATGGCGTATCATACATGGACTAGCAGTACAGATTAAACATTTCACCTAGAATGCAGTATTGCAGGTAAACTCTGTTCACAGCCTGGAGTTTGATCCTGACAGGGCTTAAGGTTGACCCAGCCTTCCAAGGTTGGTAAAATGAGGACCCAGATAGTTGGGGGCAATAAGCAAATAGTGCTTTTACATTGTAAACCACCCAGAGAGTGCTGTAAAGTGCTATGGAGCGATACATATAATCCTAAATGATATTGCTATTTATGATTTTTAAAAAATCCACAATATCTCTGCTAGGACAGTGTGGGGAATCAAAACTGATGACACCTTATAGCTGCACATCATCTGACAACTGATGGTTCAGCTCTGGAGGGGACCTGCTGATGTGAGAGAAGTCTTTCAAGATCTCGACCTTCATCAGATAGTAAAAATATGGGGCTGGAGGACACGTACCTGCATGTTTTATTTATACACACATGCTGCCCCTTCACACAGCTGCTAAGCAAGCAGGACACATGGCTAGAAAGTGTATCCAGGGGACACGATCAATGGATCCAATCCGGTTTCTGATCACTTGAATATCTGAGGAAGTGAGGAATATGTGAGCTCCCCATGGCATCAGAATTAAGAGTGGATGTATTCATAAGATTTAAAAATATTGGTTTCAGTGCCCGAGATAAGTGTAAGCCTAGCGTTCCTTGGAACTACAGTTGTGATCTATCCTAAAACTAGAACACAGTAAAACATGACTGTTAAAAATCTCCCTTGTTTCCAAGGGAATTTAATCATTCCACAAAATCCTTTCAGCTACTTCCTTGGTAGCAACCATGCTTGCTCTGCAAAAGAGCTCAGCTAGCCCAGGTAGGTTTAAAATTAATTATTTTGCCACTGTGGTTGATAGATTGGTTGTTAAGAGATAGGGTTGCTTGTGTTCCTTATGCCAATAGCTCCAGCTGCTTAATTTTGTTTTCAAGGGCAGTTGATTTATCCTCAGAGTTTTGTAAAGCTATTGCTTTGAGTTTCCAGAGAGAAGTTCCTTTAGGGGGCTGACAGGCACACCTGTTTTCAAACAGAAATCATGTAAGCAAATTCTCCCTGCTTCACAGTGGTCCTCCAGAGAGCAGTCTACCTTTTCCTTATTTATTGGTGTGAGCTACAATCTCATCCAGCCTTCCTGACGGGGTTCTTCAGTACCCCTCTAGTTCAGTTTCTGAAAGTTGCTCTGCTACGTTGACTATCTATGCTAGATGCTGAGACTCCGGAATGACTGCAGAGAAGAGTAACAAAAATGATTAGGGAGCTGGAGGCTAAAAAGTAGGAAGAACAGTTACAAAAATTGAATAGGTCTAGACCAGGGCTGTCAAATTCAAGGCCGAGGGCCAGATCCAGCCCACGGGGTGTTTAGATCTGGCCCGCGGGGTTGGCCTGGAAACAGCGAAGGCCCAGCTCGTGGTGCCTCCGCCAACGGAAACGGAGCTATGTGCAGCACTCCCAAGCTCTCTTTTTTTTTGCTGGCAGAGGGTTGCAGGAGGCCGTTGCAGCTGAAAACAGAGCTCGCAAGGGCTGTAGGCGGCACTCCCAAGCTCTGTCTTCGCTGCAGAGGGTTGCAGGAGGCCGTCGCAGCCCAAAAGAGAGCTCAGGGGCCTGTTTTCACTAGCAGAGTGCTCGGGCCACTCCAGGCGGCCCCCGACATAAGTGATGTCGAGCTGACCACACCCACCCTGGCCACGCCCCCCCTGCCCCCCCCCCCAAGATCAAATACAACCCTGATGTGGCACTCAATGGAATCAAGTTTGACACCCCTGGTCTAGACTAGTGAAAAGGAGGACAGCGGGACACAATAGCAGTATTCCAGTATTTGAGAGGCTGCCACAAGGGAGGGTCAACTTATTTTCCAGAGCACCAATAGGAAAGACAAGAAACAATGGATGGAAGCTAAGCAAGGAAAGAAGCAATCTAGAACTAAGGAGAAATGTCCTAACAGCGAGAACAATTAACCAGCCAATGGAATAGCTTGCCTTCAGAAGTTGTGGGTGCTGCATCCCTGAAGGCTGTCACAAAGAGACTGGGCAACCATTTGTCTGAAATGATATAGGGTCTCCTGCTCGAGCAGGGGGTTGGACTAGAAGGCCTCCGAGGTCCCGTCCAATTCTATTATTCTATGTTCTTTATTCTATGTTCTATTTTGGGATATTGTATTTATGAAAAGCTTTGGGTATGGTTCTCCCAAAGACCTCCAAATATAGTTTCCGATATGCAATTTGACAGAGGAAGATAATGACTGGAAAGTGAAATTGTGATTAGCTTTTGTTTTAATTCTGAACAAATGAAATGGAATCGAACATCTCCTGGGGCCCCACTTCCTAGGCCTCCAGAAGACATTTAGAGGCCATGTGCAAATCCTGCTCTAAATTACCTTGTTTGTGTTGGGCTTAATGTGATGTATAACCACCAATTATGGTTTAGTGTGCTATGCAACCAGGCCACAGCAGCCTGTTCCACAAACTATATGATTTTAAATCCTTTGTCCTGGTATTTTAAGGGAATTGGCTTATGACGAAGCAGTAGATTATTTCCATCCTACAGCTGGCAATGACATTTCCTGGACAGGAGAGACACAGGTCACCGGATAATCATCTCCCCTTCTGTGATGAGCTGCCTTGCATTTCTACTTACACTGCAGCCTTACCCAGTGTGCATTTATTCTCTGTTTGTCCTCCACTGATTACTGTCGTCCAGATAGTCTGGTTCTTTTCTTTGCTATTCATCAGCTTTCTTTACTCTACTTTTACCTGAAGAATATATTGTAACTGTACTGATCCAGCCCTAAACCCTGAGATACCCCACCCTCACCCATCCTTCCAAGGGAAGAAGGTCCCAGGGCCACTGGGATCAGTCCTAAAATGCAGGATGGGGAAGTAACTACTGCAAGTGACATATATTTACCCAGGCAAGTGCTGTAACAGAAGGCCAAGGGGAAACACAGGTAGTCCTTGACGTAGAACAGTTCGTTTAGTAGCTGTTCAAAGTTAGGCGCTGAAAAAAAGTGACTTATGATCATTTTTCACACTTATGGCCATCGCAGCATCCCCATGGTCACGTGATCAAAATTCAAATGCTTGACAGCTGATATTTGTGATGGTTGCAATGTCCCCTTTTGCGACCTTCCAACAAGCAACATCAATGGGGAAGCCAGCTGCACTTCATGACCGTGTTACTGACTTAACACTTGGAGCGATTCACTTAACAAATATGGCAAGAAAGGTCACAAAATGAGGCAAAATTCACTCAACAAATGTCTCACTTAAGCAACAGAAATTTTGGGCTCCATTGTGGTGGTAAGTCATGGGTTACCTGCATAGATTCTTGGTGGAAGATAAGTTTCACCAACTGTCAGCCCCTTTTAAACTCCCGATGCTTCCCTTATAGCTTAGGGATATCTGGCACAGTTCCAGCAAGTATGCCGTGAAATCATTTTTAATCACAGAGCAATATTTTTGCCTTGGCAGCAGTCCCATGCCACACTGGCATGTAGCAGATGGAAAGCAGCTTTGCTTTTGGAGGTGACAGGAATAGCTAACCCACCTGGCCATGGCTTGTCGCACAATGTGGTGTTGAAGCAAGGAGAGGAATATCCCACCAAAAACAGGAATGAAAACAATCCCTTCCAAGTTACTACGAAGGTTTGGTGTTTTTAAATGTCTTCTACCTGCCATTAAGTAATCAGTGTATGTGAGGCTTTGTTACAGAAATGGACAACTCATTCTGGCCATGCTTTGTACATTTGGGATCACTCTGCATTGAGAGAAATTGACAGCAAAAGTCTCAGGTTTAGCACAATTTGGCAATTTTAAGTTGTGTGTGGACTTCAGCTTCCTGAAGTCCCCAGACAGCTGCTACGATACTAAGTTTGAGTTTGAAAAATATTGGTTTAGCATTTTCAATGGGGCATTGTAAAAAGGAAATACTATTTTCCTGTGGCAGACAATGCCGCTTTGCAAGCAAGACTTTGATTCAATCCCCAGCATTTTCAAGCAGAGTTAATGGGTACCTTTCAAGAGCCGCCATCAGTCCTTGTTGACAGTATTGATGGACTAAGGCTGGACAGAAAAATTCTCCTGACAATTTAACAGGATGAAAGAGAAGTTGCTTTAGAATTATCTTTCAAATAGGAGAGAATTTCAGACAGATTTTCATGAGGGCACACATATTTCTTTAGCTTTAAAACAGCCAAGATGTATCTTTCATTGCACAAGTTGTTCTGTCTGCAGCCTTCCTGGCTTCTTATATGATTTGCTTGCTTGCTTGATTGACTGGCTGATTGATTGATGATGGTATTGTGGCAGAGAAAATGGTCCTAGAACATTCTTTACTGATGCTGAAAAACATGACGGGACCTCGGTCCAGCTGCCCGTTTTGCATAATCCTGTCAAACTCAAAAGATCTCTTAGACCAGGGGTGTCAAACTCGCATCGTCACGACAACGTCACATGACGTATCAGGACTTTTTCCCCCTTCGCTAAACTGGGCAGGGACGTGGCCAGCGCATGATGCCTCTGGTCCACGGGCTGGGAGTTTGACAGCCCTGCCTTAGACAAAGCTTCCTTTATACCTTTGAACTAAAGAAAAGGAAAATATGATTCTTTCCCATGCAGGATAATATTGATTAAGGCAACAAAGATTCTCCCCCATGCAACTTCTTGAAACAAACCCCCTTAAACATGTCATTTTCTTTTAGGACAAGCACCTAATCCCATTAGTGTCTTCCCATTTTTTAGCCAGAGGAAATGTTTTTTTTCAACCTCCAGGTAACAGGCTTTTCTCAAATAATAGGATAGCTCAATTTGCACGGAATAAGAACAGCCTAGTTCGCCTCCTATAATTCCAAGACTCCAACATCAGTCAGTCTTGAAAACTCCCCCTCTAAAATTTAAGGCTTAAGGCCATCTATAAAGGGCCCTATCTTTCTATGGTCTTGTTCTTCTATAATCTGGATTCCACAAATCATTATCTCAATAAAATGAGTATGTGATCTTCCTTTCCACAGCTGTGTTCCATCTTTTGCATATTATGGCCAGCTACTGACTGTGCAACTCTGGGGGAGATCCCTCCCAGTGATTATTTTTTTCAGTACAGTAACAAATACCTTGAAGAGTGAGCCTTGCCCTTGCAAAATTGCAGATAGATTTTTCAACATCCATTTGTGACTAGCTATAAGATTGAAAGGTGCTTTTTTTTTTTTGAAGCAACTGGACTTTCTTGTCAAAGAGCTGAAGAAGCTTCTTGGATGAGAAGCAAAATGTCTTCAAAAGAAAAACCAAGAAAGTCCAGTTGCTTTCAAAAAAAAGCACCTTTGGGACAACCATAACCTGGATGACTGAGAATCTCTATAAACTTTAAGATTGACTAGTGATTTGTTTTTCTTATCTTATCTTATCTTGCCTTTTCTTGTTATCGTATCAATTTTTTCCATCAGAACAAATAAAATCCAAGATTATTATTTTTCAATATGGAAAATGGAAAAATTTCTTGTGGCCAGCAAAAGAAACACAGCATAGGCTTAGAAAACTTGAGAGAAGAAATCAAAGGAAGAAGAGAGAGGTGATAGATTCTGTATTAAACCAAGACTAGTGAGTGTCCCTTGGCATAATTCAAAAATAAGGCTACGTTTATATAAAAGTACAATAAAAGCATTACTTTTTATTGCAGAAAATACAATAAATTTTCTATCAATGCTGACAGCAGCTAAAGATAAAAAGCAGATTGTTCCCGGAAAAAAAATACTATTAGAGAAGCACAGCATGCACATCTGCCAAGATCTCGGGCACCTTGTTCATATTTTGAAGGAACTTCTTTAAAACATTTAAATGATCTGTAAAGAGTAAGCTGTATACCTCATTTTTCAATGTCTGTAGTGTCAAAGCTAAGGACTGATCTTAGAAGAGTGAAATACAGAGGAAAGAAGCCAACTACAATAGGAATTGCAAGCCACAGGAGGTTCCATTTTGTTCTGCCTCTTCAAGATCAGTTCCTTAGTGTAATGAGTCTAAAAATCTTTACTAAAGGGGGGGGGGGGAATTCTGCCACAGATGGCTCTGCTTTAAACTATCGGAGGTTGAAATGTTCTTTGTGTGGGGTCAGTGTTTCTGAGAGCAGAAATCTGACCTTCACCTGGTTAGTGAAGCAACATTTACAACAGACTTATTTACAGGAAAAAACATTATAGAAATAAGGAAGCCTTCACCACATCCTACCAGAGGCCAAGAATGCTCTCGCTCTCTCTATCTGTGTGTGTGGAAAGGTAGGAAGGATTGACTTCAGACTGGTAATCCTTCACAGAGGTGTTCCTCAGCCTCAAAAATTTTGGCTAGGGAATTCTGGGAGTTTTTAATCTACACATCTTAAAGTTGCTGAGGTTGAGCAATACTGCCTTTACAGAAAGAGCAGGCAGAGTGGCAGGCAAAGAAGGGTCAGGGTGTAAATCTATAATCCTCTTATGGTCCGTGGGTTATGAGAAGGGGAAGAGCTGGTATCTCTGGATTTGGACTCCCATCAAAACACTCCCGTAAAGCTGGGAGGGATCTTGCTCTTAGAAAATGAATCTTTTCCCCATCCTCCAAGGTTTCAGGACATTGAATTTCATTGAATATTGAAACTATAGAATTGCCCGTCCTGACAGTTTCCTGATTTATGGCTGGTTTACTGGGACTTTTCTCTTAGTTTTCCGAAATGGTATTCAGTAGGTATATGCTGTGACATGCAGCACTGCAATGCATCAGTTGTGTCAATCACATGAGTGTGAAACACAAACCTCCTACCTGCAGGTGATGCTAGAAAAGCCTATGGGGTTTATTTCTTTTTTATCACTGCAGGTAATTATGTTGCTGCCATTGCTGCTAGCAAGTACATTAATTTATTGATCCAGTGTTCTACCTGTAGACACACCAGCTTGAATTCTCATTCTTTCCTATTCATTTTTGTTCAGTTTCATGATGCCTACAGAACATTCCCCAAACTTGGAGGGTTTTTTTTTCAGCTTAAATAAGTTAGATGCAGGTGACAACATCTAGCAACATCTCTCAAATGATAATTCTGTAGTTTTAAATGCTGGATTCCCTGTTTGCAAGCAATCAGGGAAACACCACAACATATTTTTGAAGGGAAATAGCATGAGGACAAAGTACCACATATGTGTGGATAGGCACCTGGTTTAGATTTTCTGCTGGATATTTTGCATTCAACAGAAGGGCTCTCCACCAAATTACTGTTTGTGCTTGACATGCCTGCGGAATTTAGTATGGAACTGGATTTGTTCTTACCTACTGAGATGTAAATCCTACTGTTTTCAAGGACTTTAAACATAATCACAGATAATTAAGAGGGACAATCTCTTAGTTGCCAAAGGCTGCGTTGAACACTTGGGTGAGGTTGGACCATATCATGCCCATGGGCAAATGTCAGCCCTTTGAGGAAGGTCAGGTTAAGGAACAGCTACTGCAGGGATTCCAGAAATGCTGCTATATTGGTCTAGGGAAGGGGTATCCAACCCTGGCAATTTTAAGACTTGGGGATTTTAACTCCCAGAATCCCCTCATGCTGGCTGAGGAATCGTAATAATTGAAGTCCACAAGTCTCAAAGTTTCCAAGGGTAAGATTAACAAGAGCTTGAAGGCCTGTCTAAAATCTTCCCTGCCCTCTTTTTAAGGATAACAAAATCAGGGCAGAGCTCTTCTGAATCTCTTTCTTACACTTCCTACTTTCCCAGAACAGCCATTTTCCCTCTCCTTGTTCCATCTCATAGCCCAAGCTAAATTCTTCTACAGTGTGGGAAGATTTTGGAAGGGGGAAGGAGAATTTATCCCCTTTTCTACAGGTTTCTCTCAAAATGGCAGGAGCAAAAGATGTCTCCTTTTCAGGAATCATCAGAAAGAGCACCAAGGACCCTCGTAAAGAGAATTGCATTGTCTCTTTGCGTGTTAGGAGACTGATCATTAAGGTAAATGAGAAGAGATGGATAAGAGCAAGAGCAAGAGCACTTAGATTTATATACTATATACTGCTTCACAGTGCTTTACAGCCCTCTCTAAGCGGTTTATAGATTCAGTATATTGCCCCCAACAACCTGGGTCCTCATTTTGCTGACCTCAGAAGGATGGAAGGCTGAGCCAACCTCAAACTCCAGACTGTGGGCAGAGTTAGCCTGCACTATTGCATTCTAACCACTGTGCCACCATGGCTTTGCATGATGTTACTAACCCAGCATATTATATGGTAAGCAAGTTTCTGTATTTAAGAGATTAGAAAATTTCCTTTCTCTCTTTCTTCAAAAGGTAGTGAAATGTACAGGTAGGAAAGCCTTAGCTTTTTAAAGTTATCCCTATGGATAGAGCTGAGATTGGATGTACAAAAGCCATTATTGCATTGTATACAATAATTTAGAGATGATGCTAGTCCTGGTGACATATCCACCTTAAAATGATGAGAAATAACATAATCTGTTTTCAGTCAGAGGCATCTCTAGAGCTAGCAAAAAAAAAAGGGGGGGGGGTTTGAGAGCCACAGACATCACCCCAGATTTAATGGTCTGTGAACCCCTACCTATTGGTCCTAGTTTACTAGATAGGCTTTAATGCCAAAAAAATATTCGTAAAAGTGGCTTTCTATGCAGTTTTGCTGGTTATCTGGATCCAAAGAGAAGAAAATGGGTGATGATATGCTCTGGCTATTGTACTGCTTGCTGCTCTATCTCAGGACAACAGCAATTCAATTAAGAAGGAAAAAAACAAGAAAACCCTGAACCTTTCATAAATGTCAGCAATATATAAATGTTGGTATGTCAAAAGCAAATCCTTCACTTTTAAATCACCTGCTTCAAGATATATTGAGATGCTGAATTCGCATTAAAGACGCGTTACAAGTTTCATTTCCCCTCTCACATTTATATAGTTTATGTATTCAGTAATGTATTTTCTGTTTGACTTTGGAAATTCTAAAAAGGGGAAAATATAGCGATTGGATATAGATTCTTCTCCAGAAGAATGAAGCTGCTGAGGAGAAACTGTGGGTAGAATTTCGGTCTGCCATAGCATGGATAATTGATGACAATCATAAACCAAGGAACAACATACGTGTTTTCCTGCTACCCCCAAAAGTTGGTTTGCAATATCAGTTGCATATTGTGAAGTTATATTTTTATATACATATTAAAATCAGGCACATTACACTTATTTATAAAGAGGCAGAAATGTTGTTCAATGCAGGCATTATATAAATCCCTATACAGCAATGTCACAGAATATACAGTACATTGATGGCCAAAATCAGGGAAAGGAGATAAAGGTAATGTTAGTACTAACCGTACTTAACACAATACATAGTTTAAACTAAAGTGTGGGAAGGGAAGAACTCATTAGATCACAGTTACCAACCATTAATAGTTCCAAAGTGAGATGTGAGCCTACCAAAAAATAAGGATGAAATTTTAGGGCAACCATACCTGGTTTGCAAATTTCCAGATGACCACTAGATGGCAGCAGATCTCTTCAATATCTGTGGAGATGCTCAGTCCTCCAAGTCATGGTTGCCCCCAAAGTGCTTTTTCAAGAGGCAACTGGACTTTCTGGTTCTCTTCAATAGTTTTACAGCTCAAAAATTGTGGTTCTACTAAAGCCCACAGGTAGAATAACCGGGGGTAGGCAATTAGCCTGAATCTACAGATATTATTGTTCTTGAGTTTCACTTGAAATATATCATGAGACCATTTACCCACAAAGGCAATATGCCGAAACTCAAAAGGTAACAGTAGATGCAATGAATGCTTTGTGGCAGTCTCAGACTTATTTCTTCAAGGAGTTTTCACTTTTTGGTAAATTCATGGAGTTTGGGAGGGGTCAGCACTCCTGATGGATTATAAAGACTCTCTTAGAAGAGTTATATGTACAGACTACAGATGGCATTAGGTCTTTCATAAATATGCTATTTTTGGCGCATATTTTTCCATCTTTGTTTCCTTATAAGGAACTTCAAACAGGCAAAAAGTTTCATACATCTGCAAAGTATTCCCCCAAAGCAGAAAGACTATGCCATGACACCCTGCTATAGAGCCTGGAACCAGCAGAAAATGGTGGGGTTAAGTCTATGAAACAGGTAAGGTTAGAGAAAAGGAATCACTAGGTGTAATGCATGTGGGAATGACCTTGGGGGACAGGAGGAAGAGCTGCAGGCAAGTCAGACAAGAGGCAGCTTAGGCTGCAGAAGCAATGGGGGCATGGCAAACTTTCCCTGATTTTTTGGACAAGGAAAGGGGGAAGAAACGTACTTTCAAACTTGCAAGATTCTGTTAATGTAACTTCACAGTAAAGACAGAGCTAGTACAACAAGCTGACATTAGGAGTCTTAGAATGTAGTTTAGTGTGATAGAATATTGCAAGAGAATCTTGAAAACCAGTCAAAGCCCCTATCTACTTCTACCTATATCAGGGGTGTCAAACTCAGTTTCATTGAGAACCACATCAGGGTTGTGTTTGGTCAGGGTGGGTGTGGCCAGTATGATGTCACCAGTGGTGAAATCTATTTTTTTTCTATGGACGTGGCTTGTTGGGGGGGGTCATGTGACTGAGTGGGCGTGGCCAACTCAATGGGGAGGTGGCACCTTGCTGTGAGTGAGGTCGAGTTGTGTTGATTTTGCTCCATGGGGAAAATAGATAAGGGCATAACTGCAACTTTCCATTTTTTTTTCTCTTTTTGACCCAAGAACCTTGTAGGATGAACAATGAGCCACTTTTCCTTTCTTATTGTCAACAATAGTTCATCAGCTTCCTTAACTGTTCCCCAAGGTTGCATATACCTTATACCATTCCAAAGAGCACCAAAACAAAATTTGCTGCGCTTTGAGTAATAATTATGAAGCTTGTGCCAACTTTGAAATGCCTTCAGAAGAAGTGCTTTGCCTCTTTTCACAAGCACATTCTTCTGTTCCTTGTGAAGCCAATAACCCAGCCCAGCGCCATGAAATTCGTAAAGCAATCACGTTATTTTTAAGGAATCACATGTGCAAAAGCTTCCTGCACCTTTTTTTTTTGTTCCCCCAGATTCACGAATAGCTTTAAAAAGAGGAATTTCAATGAAGGGCATACATCTGGTTCTGTTTTCTAGATAAGCTCTTGAAAGTAAAGGAAGAAATTGGGCGAAAACCATCCAGAAACCTGCTTCTAGCTGAATTCTCTCTTCCCAAAAGATAGACAACCTAAGGAGCCCAACCTCATTTTCTGCACCCTTTGGAGCTGTTTCCAACTACAGTTGTTGAATTCCATTCCCCCCCACCCCCAAAAAAAAAGAAAATAAAAAGAAATATAAGCCAACCCTAGGCATGCCATGTGCAGTGGTTAGAATGCAGTACTGCAGGGTTAATTCACTGCTTACTCCAGGACTTCGATTCCAAAAGGCTTAAGGTTGACTCAGCCTTCCATCCTTCTGAAGTCTGTAAAATGAGGACTCAGATTGTTGGGGGAAATATACTGACTCTGTAAAACCCTTAGAGGGGGATGTAAAGCACTGCGAAGTGGTATATAAGTCTAAGTGCTATTGCTATTGCTATGCTGGAGCTTTAAAAAAAAGGGTAAACAGCTCAAATATCTCTGGAAATTCCAGGAAAACCAAAATGAAAATTCCATCCTCCATTTCTATTAGCACCCCACCTCTTGTAATGCTCAGTCCACAAAATGCCCTGCCTTAAGGCTTTGCCACCAACTACTGTATAAGGCCTTTAGCAACTGCTTACAAGCGTAGTATAAGATTTTCACGGTCTTCTTTAAACAGATTTCTTGAAAGGGAAAATTAAAAAAAGACTGAGTTATTGAAAGTTTGGTAACTGGATACTTGCTTAGCATCCCACATATCTTTTAAGTCAATACTATAGACAGTATTTTCTTGAACTTTCTGCTGATCTCTTGTTGATGCACTTGAGAAGTGGCTACTCATTTTCCTGATCAAGGAGGGGGGATACAGTACGTAAATACACTTGCAATATTATGGTAAACTACTTTTATATTATTGCATTGTATTGTATTAAATACAGTATTATTGTAAACAGTTTAGTCTAGTAGTTAAGGTTCCGGGCTGGAAAGCAAGAGGCCATGAGTTCAAGTCCCACCTTAGCCATGAAAGCCCATGACTTTGGGCAAGTCACTCTCTCTCCACCCAACTCACTTCACAGGGTTGTTGTTGTGGGGAGAAAAGGAAGAGGAAAGTGTATTGGATATGTTCACCACCTTGAGTTATTTGTAAAAATAATAGATGGGAAATAAATAAATAAACCTGCTAACCTTTTCCCAGGTTCTAGGAAGCCCATAATGCCAGCTACCTTCTAGAGAGGGTCTAAAAGTTATTTTAATTGTATATATGGTATTAGCAGTGTTATATATCAAAACTCTATTTATTGTTTTGTTAATGACAGCTGATATTGTTCATAAGCCATTGAGTTACAGCTGTGGTGGTGGTGATAAAGATGTCGCTTCCCAATTTTCTCGTTTCTTACAGAAAATTCCCTTTTTATCCTTGTTTTTAATTACCACCACTAATTTATGATTTACCGTTGAGGCATTATACAGCCATCAAAAAAAGAGCTGAAGAGTTGGTTCATGGATACAATTGATTCATTCAAAAGTTGAAGCCAGCAAAGCTCCGTTTAAAAACTGCAGATGAAAAATCTTGACCTCTAATGATTTTTCTGCTTTTTGTCGTTCTGATTCAGTACTTATACAAAGCTTATTACAAGCTGGGCTTCACTCAAATTGAAATTTTCACTGAACTCACTGGAACAAAATAAGAGTACAAGGTTTTTGGAGAAGCAGTAATGGCTACATTTTTGCGATCAGCCAGGAATTCAGGTGAAAGGACTACAAAGCCAGAATAAGGTATCCAAATCAAACATGCCTAAACACAGCTGTTTACATAATTGTTCTTTTGCTTTTTTTTTGGGGGGGGGGGGAGGAGGAGGAAGGCTTTCTCTGGAAGCAAAAGAAATGGATTTTTGCCTGCTGCTCTGTTGATAGCACTTTTTGCTGTGCCTGTGACTGAGCCAAGAATTAAACTCTTGTTTTTCTGAAACATTTGACATCCATTCATTCTAGCATTGATTCTGTAAATGGAATGACAACAAAGGGGAGTTGCTATAAACAAAGATTTGGGATAGTTTCCCCCTGAGCATGCTTTTGCTTTAATTACAGTCTGCCAATATTTGCATGCCATTTGTCAGTGACTTGAATTCAGCTGGGTTTTTTCCTTTTCCTTTCTCCCCTTGCTCATTGTTCACAAGAGCAATCAGAAAAAGTCCTGGGTGGCTCTTTCGTGCCACTCTCTGGTTGAAGTGGGTTTCATTTTACATCAGCCTGCGATTGTCATTTAGCCTTCAATATGGAGCTTTGTATTATCTCAGGCGTAAACCCTCTGCATCACAATTGTTTTTGTTGTTCAGCTGTGACCCGATGGACATCACTATTCTGAGGATTTGCCAGTATATCACAAATTACTTTTATACATTTCATAGAAGGGTTCAAGCATCGTCTTTTCACTGTAGCAGCATGCTAACACACAGTTGTCTATATTAACAAGAACCTTGTTTATAAAACCTTGAGGTCAAATGAATTCGTACATATATACCCCTCATGCTACAGGTAGTCCTTCAAGGCCGGCTCCGCTGATATGGACATGTCCTGAGAGCAGCACCTTCCACCGTGGCCAAGACTGCCTACCAACTAGAAGTCAAGGGCCGGTGACCTTGTGGGCACCCAAAACAGAGATGGCAAGACACCATCAACAAAGATATGCAAGCTGCGGGCCTGTGTCCTGGAGACGCAGCTGACTGTGCAAAGTGGCTTTCAATGATCCGAAAACAGACCCTGCACTCGGGGGAATACGCTAGGAAGAAGAAGAAGATGCTACAGTAGTCTTCAACTTAAAAAAGTTCATTTAGTGACCGTTCAAAGTTACAACAGCACTGAAAAAAAGAGACATACGACGGTTTTTCACACCTACAACCTTTGCAGCCTTCCCTTGGTCAAAATTTGGAAGCTTGGCAACTGACTCATATTTATGATGGTTGCAGTGTCCCAGGAGCAGAAGGTCACAAAAGGGTCAGCTTTTGTGACCTTCTGACAAGCAAAATCAATGGGGAAACCAGATTCACTTAACTACCATGTTATGATTTACCAACTGCAGTGATTCACTTAACAACTGTGGCAAGAAAGGTCATAAAATGGGACAAAATTCCCCTAATAAATGTCTCACCTGGCAACATAAATTTTGGGCTCAATTGTGGTGGTAAGTGGAGGACTACCTATATTCCATTTCAGAGTAAGCAACATTAAGAAAGTGCAGACAAAATAGATTCTTGGTTTGAAATAGCTGGAGATCTTTACTTCTAACTAATCCTGCTAATCCTCCTACTAATCTGTAGGAGACTAAAGTCCTAAAATTAAGGACATAAGATAACTATTCAGCTAATCTTCCCCCAGTTGGTATCTTCCAGATGTGCTGGACTTCAACTTCCATAATTCCCCAGCTGACATGACAAATAGTTTGGGATCATGGGAATTAATCCAATATATTAGGAAGATTCTAGTTTGAAAAAAGCTCTTAAGGTGTAAATCAATGTACTCAAAGATTCTTTTAAATAAAAAAAATATGTATGTTATTCTGCTGTCTAAAAAATCAAAACAGCAACTATTACTACTATTACTATTACATAAGTCTGAATATATCCAGACTCCTCATATTATGGGTAATGTAAGAGTACAATTGTACATATTTTAGAATTAAATCTCCTTGTTTAATAATCTTCTTAGGCTTTCAGCAATAATCTATTAGCTTAAAACAGCGAGCCCTTAACTTTTAGGTCCAGAAATCAAGAAGCAAGCACAAAAATTAAAACTTTAAATTATATACAGCCCCCGGGCAGCCTCTCCTCCCTCATCAATCTCTATAACTGCAATACAAATGCAAAGAAAAGAGTTTTAAAAAAGGTATGGAAGTGTCTGGCCTCTTCCTAACTATCAACTATTTATCCCATACATTCTCATGCCAGTTTAACATGTACAGGACACTGATCGACCCTCCATCTTTCTTTATCTGGTGTGTGCATAGTTATATACAGAGTTAACAAAGAACTGGCAGGCAAGTCCTTTCTGGCATAATAGCTAGGCAGAGACAACTTTTGAGCAATCAATACCAGCTTACAGGTAGTCCTTGACTTACAATCACAACTGAGCCCAAACTTTCTGCTGCTAACCAAGACTGTAGTTAACTGAGTTTTGTCCCATTTATGGCTTAATTTGCCACAGTTGTTAAATGAATGACTGTAGTTGTTTAGTAACACATTTGTGAAGTGAATCCGGCTTCCCCACTGATTTTGCTTGTCAGAAGGTTGCGAAAGGTGATCACATGACCCCAGGACAATGAAGCTGTCATAAATACATGTTGGTTGCCAAGCATCTAAATTCTGATAACATAACTGTGGGGATGCTACAACAGTCACGTGAAAAACAGTGATAAGCCCTTTTTTTCAGTGCTGTTGTAACTTTGAATAGTCACTAAACAAATGGTTGTAAATCGAGGACTATCTGTACTCCCCTGGTGTAGTGGTTAGAGTGCAGTACTGCAGGCTACTTCTGCTGACTGCCAGCTGTCTGCAATTTGGCAGTTCGAATCTCATCAGGCTCAAGGTTGACTCAGCCTCCCATCCTTCCGAGGTCGGTAAAATGAGGACTCAGATTGGGGGCAATATACTGACTCTGTAAACCACTTAGACAGGACTGTAAAGCACTGTGAAGAGGTATATAAGTCTAAGTGCTATTTCTATTGCTATTTTAAAAATGGTTAAAGCAATTCATGGCCTTTTGTGAATCTAGACATGCCTATTATGAAAATAGTTGAAGTCAAGGGACTGCAGAGGAATACAATGTTAACTTTTTTTTAGAAAAGTTATGGTTTGTTGACTGAGATTTTGAACAGGAACATTCCACCATGAAGCAGTCTGAATACAGACTGAGCACAGATTGTTCAATGAAACAAAAGTAAGGGCAAAATCCAGGTGGTGAAAAGCTTGGAAGTCTCATACTGTGGAGAGGAAAAGAATAGAAAAAGAAAATAGAATGGTTTAAGTCAGGGGTGTCAAACTCACCGTGACGTATCACTTTCCTCCCCCCCCTTCACTAAAACGGGGGTGGATGTGGCCAGCATGTGATGCATCCAGCCCGCATGCCTCGAGTTTGACACCCTGGCTTAAGTGGTGAACTCTGTATAAACATGCACTGTGAAAATAAATAATAATAAAAAACCAGGTGGAAATATAAGGCAGTCAACTAATCTACTTGCTTTGCTTAATGGGAGGGATAATATTTTGTCTGCCAAATATCCATAGTTCGGCCCTTGAAATTTCTAACAAATGAAAGCAAATACATGTGTCCCAGGATATTGGATCTGGATCAGTCACCAGGACCAGGGGTTTAGTCTTCCAAGCTTTCAGAGTTGTGCTGGAGCCCATCCTCAGGGAACTTCTCTCTAATGAAATATGTGCTTTGGGCTATTCTACGCATAGGATTTATATTTGTATTCATACAATGCAAATTTATTTAACCTATATATTTGCTAATCTTTTTGGTATTGTTCCAATTTTGGTATAAATGCTGAAGCAAAAACAACCTATGTTTGTTTTAAAAAATAGCTTATTTCGTGATGGACTGCTTGCATGATTAATGACTTCCATTGTGATATTCAGAGGTGAAAAAGAAAAAGAAAAAGAAAGCCTACCACACATTCCAAACCATTAAGATCAATCATCCCAAATAGAACTGATGCTCAGCAGCCAAGAAAATGCTAACCATCCAAGGGGGCATGTTCAACCAGGAGCAGGAAAATGGGACAAATTTTCCTAAATGAGCTGCGGTGGCTAAAATGCAGTACTGCGTTCTACTTCTGCTGCCTGCAATTTGACAGTTCAAATATCAACCAGGCTCAAGGTTGACTTAGCCTTCCATCCTTCTGAGGTCGGTAAAATGAGGACCCAAAATTGTTAAGGGCAATAGGCTGACTCTATAAAATCACTTAGAGAGGGCTGTAAAACTGCATATAAGTCTAAATGCTATTGCTAAATATGTAGGCATCTGCGGGGGCCGGGAGAACATAAGAGACAAAGCTTGTGTTACAATGCCAGGTCTGCATTGTGTGGTGAAACCACTCACACTGAGACTACTACAAAACAACATAAAAAAGGAAGCAGCACAATAAAGGAAAGACAATCAGATCCTTTTGAATCCATAAACTTTATCCATCCTAAACGCCACTTATTTATCCGTATATTAGTTAAGCCATGATTTGGGTATATCATTTTTTTCCCTGTATCAATTATTACCCTGCTGCCAGGGTTGTTGTTTTTTTGGTTTTTTTTTTTTTTTTAAAGTAAGTTTGGAACAAAAACTTAACGAGCTCGTTCAGTTTCATTCACGTTTAAAGGTCCGATTGAGCAACTCCATCAGCTTTGGCTGAAAAGCTCATTGCCTCCCCCCACCGCAGCAATTGCAACCTATTTCACCAGCCGCTTCTAAATAGCGCGCGCTCGTCATTTCCGGAAGCCTCTCTAGCACAAAAAGCTCTTCTGCCACCCAATCTCTGGTACCTCTTCGCTCAAGTCATCTCCCCGCCTTCCGCTTACGGCATCTCTCAACCCACTTCCGCTTTCTGACCTTGAAGCTTAGGGACTTCCGCCAACGGTCTCGAAAAAGCCTGTTGTGGGATAAGCGTTATTTTGGGGTTAAGGCTGAGGGTGAACGGGGGAAAAAGAGAGAGAGAGAAAAAAGACACAACTCCCTAAAATTTCAAGTCCCGGGAAATCTACTTTCCCCGGGTATTCTCTGACGATTTGTTTTAATCGGGCGCCTGATTCGGACAGCTATAGCTCCAGAGAGGCCCTCCCGGTCACGCCTCTTTCTCTTACCCACGTGGGCTGGAGACTTCCAGAAAGCCGTAGTCGGCGGCGCGTGCTTCGTTTTTCGCTGCTCGCCTTCTGCCGCGGCCTTGCCTGCCCGCCCGCCCGCCGCCACCATGTTGAGCGCTGCCCGCGTGCTCGTTCTGCGCCGTGGAGGGGGAGTCCCGGGGCCCGCCCAGGTAAGGCCCGCCGAGGGGGGGAGGGGAAGAGGGGGGAGGCAGCGGCTGTTGCCGGTTGCTTTTCCGGCAGAAAAGGGAGTCAAGGGCGTTCGGAGCCCCCCACCCCACCCCTTTAAAAAAAAACCGGGCCCTTTCTCGTGTGCCCTATTAGCCTTGCTGGCAAGCGGGGGGGACCGCCGCCTTTTGGACTAAGTCTTGCGCCATGACCCTGCCGTGGTTTTTACAGTCAGGAGGCCAGGAAAATTTCGACGGCGTCGATGCCGAAAAGAGAAAAAAAACAACAACCCCACACACAACCACCCACCGCAGGGATCCGTCTCCTTTTACGAGCAGCTCGTTCAAAATGATCATCGGGTAAAATAGGGAAGCGGCGGGGTTGGTTTGTGGGGGTTTTTTCCCCTCCCCCCCTTTTCAATATTTTGGAGGATTTCGGTAATCCCACATGGGCAGTCACGATGGGGCGATTCCCGCCCCCCTCTGTTCCCCCACCCCCCTTTTAGAGAAGAGGGTCTCTTTAAACGAAGGGCGGCCTTTGGCTTAGAAACGATGAGCGCTTCGGGCTTTCCCCCGCGCTTCCCTCACGCAGCCAAAGAGGATCTTTATGGGTCTGGAGGCAGCGGCCCTGCTGGACTTCTATACCAAAGCCCTGCCAATTCTGGCCGCGCTTTTCACACCGGAGACAGCTGGGCTTCATCGTCTGTATGGACCCTGAATGCGAGACGGCACGGATGGAGGAGAACGAGGGATTATTACAGGAGTTAGAAATCCTGCCGCCGCCGCCGCGTGGAAAGGCTGCTGCTGCTGTCCAGCCGCCGCTTAGTAAGGGAAGGAGCCGCGTGCTCTGCTGCCGCTTTCAGCGGGTGAGAAGCGGCGCCTCGCATTCATTGGGCCGGCAGAAGGCAGGCCGGCTTTCTTGCTCTTCATTAATAGTAGGGCATTGGACCATTTCTGTATTTAAAATCCACTGCCAAAGCAGCTGAGTTGCATTAAGGCAGGCATGTCCCCACCTCGACGCATGCGGCCCTGGACTGCTAATGTGGGATCATAAACCTTTGACATGTGATTTATATTACACGTGTGTGTACACACACACACACACAGAGAGAGATTATAGATAACGCACACCCCAAAACAATTCCTCTTCACTTAGTGTGGCCCAGCTTGCCAAAATGTTGGACACCCAGGCATTAAGATATAGTGGTTTATAGTATACTTTTATGGTGCTATTGTTTAAAAAAAAATAGTGTAAGGTGAAAGGTCTTCTATGCCAAAACTTAACACATCTGAAATTATATCTGCTGGCTGTTTAAAATACAACTGTTAACACAGAGTAGAAATTTCCTTGAAATGTAGCGTTTGAAAGTTTTCATATCGATTGATATTGTGGTTCTTTATGAATGAGTCCTCTTGAATGTGCTCAGACTTGTTTTTGTTTCTAGGACTGCACACCAGCAGGTTTTGTACTGCATCTTTTACTATAAGCAATTTTACTGATACCCTTTCCAAGGGGGTGAAGGAAGGGTCTTGCTTAACTGAATGTTTTTTAAATAGGATTCTCTCCTCAGGAGAGGCATGTTTTGCAGAAGACATCATTAGCAGTGAAGAATGCAAGTGCTCTTTATAAATACATTGTTATTGGCTTTGTTGTTTTTATAGGTCATCTGGAATGGTTTAAGTCAAAATATCCTCAGAACTGTAGCAAGCAGGAATTATGCGTAAGTAATTAAATTAAAGCTCAAAATGATTTTCTTGTATATTAAAATGAAGATTAGTTGTGTTCAGGAAAGCTTTCTAAACCTCATAATATGGCTAAACAAGCTTCTAGCTTTTTTTTTAGATGTGGATGGAGAAAGCCTGTGAAAACTATGACAGCAATAAAGGAAGGGGAGAGAAATGAGAGCTGGAAATCAGGGGAATAAAATATATATTTGACAGAATCAGACCAAAATGTGCATCTATATATTTTCTTACTATTTTACAACTTTTACAATTATGAGTCAACATTACAAGTTATACATTCAGGAAGAGAATTGAAAAATCAGTCTCAGTTTCCACTCATGTTCAGATTTTTGAAATCTTTGGAGATAAATATAATGTAATATCAAAAGATCTTGAGCATAAATTACATCTAAGAAAAATGAGATTACAATCCTACTTACAAAGCATAAGACAGCAAGCTATCTACTAACGATGTATAAATTCAGTATAAATAGTTTTTCTAATTGAGATGACATGAAAGATGAATAATTAATTGGAGCAAAAGAATAATAAAAATGGAAATATCTGCAGTGGAGCATAAAACCTGTGAGTTTTGCTAAAATCTTTGCAGAAAATTTGAATTTTCAGAAAGGGTTTGAAATTACATACTGGGAAACAGTGGCATGCATTAAAAACATCAAGAGAAAGGGTGGTGACATTGATACTGCTGGGAATAATGAAGTTTGGGTAACGAGAGGTCAAAGGGGACAGATGGGAATGGCAAGGTAATAGAGAAATTTAAAGGCAAAGCATTACAGGTAGTCCCCAACTTACTACTGGTCGTTTAATATGGGGTCTCCAACACCTGGGCCATGGCCCTCTGCCAGGCCACAGCCCATTTGGAACTGGGCTATGGAAGTAGTAGATGAGGGAGGGAGTGTTCGAAGCTGCATTTGTGAAAATGGCATGGGTGTGCAAAATCCCTTCCCCTTGCTCCCTGTCCACAGAGCCAGAAAGTTTGGAGACGTTGGTTTAAATTCAAAGTTGTGAGCTTGGCTGGACTATTTTACAGCTTGTAAAGCATTTCCAGCTGTTAAATGTCTACTTTCCAGTCATATGACTGCATTTTGGGTCAGTTACAGCATCCTGAGGTCACATGACATTTTTTTTTTTTACCAGTTTCCAGCAAAAGATGCTCATTCAGGAGAATGGATTTGCTGAATGAATGACTGCAATGTTCCTTAACAACCTTTATAAAAACAGTCAAAAAGTCAGGGGTGCTCATGTGAGCGCCTCAACTTATGATCACAAGGGCAACAGAAATTGCCAATTCTGATTGTAAGTTGAGGACCTAAAGTGTGGTATATTTATTCCTTTGTCAGTTGTGTTAAATGTACTGTGTTAACACATTTCCAATGTAAAAATGTTATTTTTGAAGTTTTTAAAAAAGCCCTTTTGAATGTGTGTATGTGTATATACATACATACATACATATATATTCTAGATATTCTATATATCCTATATATAGAAGTTGAGGTCCTTGATAGTACCAGCTCCAGAGATTGGTGTACAAAGCTTTGTTCTATTCATGGCATGTGAACAATCATTTTAATTTTGTGTGTGTGTCTTGTATTTTCTTTGAAAACTTTTAGGCTGAAAGGAGTATTTGGATAAACTAACGAAGGAAAATATATCCATGCAAATAGATCCATATCCATGCATGTGCAAATATATGCTGAATGTTATTTTGTTAGCAATGCTGGAAGATCATGGTTAATGGTATAGATTTGAGGCTGTTATTGGTTGGCATTAGATAGCTTTGGTATTGATATTTCATTTGGTATGACCAAGAGCTACATTGGCTGTAATTTCTGGGAATTGTAGCCATAACCATCTGAAAGACGGCTGTGTTTGGGAAGCCAGTACTAATTGGTTAAGAGGGTTGTTGTTGGTTTTTTTTAATCTCGGTTGAATTCTTTAGAAACAGAGGTTAAGCACACCATTTACTCTGCAAGAGGAAATAAAACTAGGTGCTAAATTCCTTTTAAGTCTCATCGCCTTACATTTCCCTTTCAGCTCAGAAGCAATCAAAGGAGCAGTTATTGGGATTGATCTTGGCACAACCAACTCTTGTGTGGCAGTCATGGAAGGGAAGCAGGCAAAAGTGAGTCAAATCAGATTGATGATCCAACTCAGGATTTTTATAAATTTGATTGTTGTTGTCCATATCAGCTAATTCTTTTGTCTTATGCAGGTGCTTGAAAATTCAGAAGGTGCCAGAACCACCCCTTCTGTTGTGGCATTTTCCGGTGAGGGAGAGCGATTGGTTGGCATGCCAGCTAAAAGACAGGCAGTAACAAATCCTCACAATACGCTCTATGCAACCAAGCGTCTGATTGGGCGGCGATATGATGATCCAGAAGTGCAGAAAGATATGTGAGGACACATTTTGAGGTTTTTTTAATTCTTAAAAAAATGAACTGCACACCTACATGTATTTGATCCACATTTTTAATGCTTGGGAGTTAAATAATTCCAAAGTTATTCTCAAAGTAACTGAAGTATGTGAAGTTTCATCTACAATTGTGCTCTGATTTGTTGGGATACTCGCAGGAAGTTGCTAGGAGATTTAAGATTATGATCTGGGTGACATAGTGGCATGTACAAACTTCATAATTTTAAGAATTGGGAATGTTTTTTTCTATTTTAGAATCATGGTTTTCATAAATAGGATCTGAGTTCTCTGAAAACCAGTCTCTATTTCTAAACCCACATGCTTTCCAAATTTAACCTTAAGTATTGTGGGTGGGAGATCAGAAAGAAACAGCTAACATTGAGATACATAATATTGGCTTGCTATTTTTCCTCTAATGGAAAATTTAATATTGGGGTTTAGGGGTAATACTAAAGTAGTAATAATACATATATTAAGATAATACAGTCTTCTAACTTTGATCTTTTACCAAAGATTGTATTACTCCAATTCTTTGAAAGTTGTGACTGTTTTAAATAGTAAATATTCCTTTGACTCACACTTGATTTCTAGTGTCCAACGGTAGTTTTTTGCCATAAAATACATGGGAGATTCTGCAAGAGGCTAAAGGGAAAACTTCTGTGTCTCTTCTGAAATCTTTTTTTCCTTAGTCCCTTCTAAAACGTAGTGATGGGGGGAGGACTTTACAGGGGATCAAAGTAAAAAAAAATTCTCTGGGTCTAAAAACTGGAATTCTTTGTGAAGAGGTTTCCCCTAACCCCTTATTGCTAAGGTAAGCAGAAAGCGCAGGGCTTGTCATCTGACATGCAGATGTCCCAACCCCTCTTGATCTGGGATTCCGTGGCCTAAGAAAAATCTTGGCTTAGCCTATAGCTCTGGGATTTCTGCTAATATTCCATTTAATTACTAACCTAAGTCTGCTTGTGATTATTCTTTTCAGATCAGAATTAGCTAGGTGTTGCCACAAAGTATCATGCTCTAACCTTTTGAAAACTTTTGTTATTTCAGCAAGAATGTCCCTTTTAAAATTGTACGTGCTTCCAATGGTGATGCCTGGGTAGAATCTCATGGAAAGCTCTATTCTCCAAGCCAGATTGGTGCTTTTATTTTAATGAAGATGAAAGAGACCGCAGGTTTGTACAGCAGAGTTTTTGTGATTGATCTATAAGGCTTCATTCTAACCCAAGTAACTTGCTGATGGGTAAAATGTGATAAGTTTCTTTTATGCCGTCCAAAACCCATACTTAGATTATTTGGGGTTCCTTTAGTTTGATTTGCAGCAGAAAACTGCCCTGCTATATGATTTGTCTGAAGGACTAAATGGAGAACTATATAACGTTTTTATGATTGGTCTGGCATCTTTTCTGCCAATTAATCTGCTCTATGCTTAAAACACATTGTGATTCTAATTCCTCTCCAAAGGAGAAGCAAATCCAGAGGTTGCACTGGCTAACTTTGATTGATATCCTTCCTATATATTTTGCCTGGGGTAGTTTTTGAGGGCAAAACATTGCAATTAGTATGAAATATTGTTGCCAGGATCCAAGAAGTCTGAAATGCTGGCTGTAATGGTTGCCAGCAAGATTCCAGGTCCAATTCTCAGTTTTAAACTTGCTTTTAAATCCTTAAACACTTAGTACCATGGTTCTGATGCTCTGGCTTTCCTCTATACAATCCTACCACATTTAAGGGGAATTTTCTGGCACATACAAGAAAAAGACTCTCTCAGGACTAGCCCGAGAATTGGACCCTCTTCTTATTGGCTTGCATGCCTAAGACTTTCTTAAATACTAGTTTTAACTAATTTTGTAATTAAAATAGGTTTCACAAAGTATTCTATTGATGCTCACTAATGTGGATGTCAATATTGCCTTGTTTGCATCTTACTTTTGAAGCCTTACCCTAAAAAGCTGTTATAATTACATTTAAGTCAAATGAAATATTAAGCAAATTGTAATACTCTTCCAAGCTCTATAGTATAGCTATACATATTTCTACCTAGATTAAAATTTTGAGAATATCTTAATAGTGACCTCTCTTAAAAGTATGCTTCCTCTTCCATAGAAAATTACCTGGCGCATCCTGCCAAAAATGCTGTCATCACAGTTCCTGCTTATTTCAATGATTCCCAGAGACAGGTATGGTTGCAGAAATTGGGGTTCCATTTCTCTTGATGGAAGGAGAGAGATCAGGAGGATGTTTATAGTTACTTCCACATATGTTCCCTTATGGAAATACTTCGTTAGCTCTCAGAATGCTTTACTTGACAGTAGATATTCATTTGTTTTCATTTATTCAGTTTCTTTCTACCCTACTTTTTGTTTCTAAAAATTAGTATTCAAGCAAGATGTAACAAAATAGGGTAAAAATAAAGCTCACCCATTGAGAGTTCAAAAACAGTGTGAAATAAATACTGTATTTCTTTAAAGAAAAGGTGATAAAGCTTCCCACAAAAGAGGTTACATTGGGGGGGAAATCTGTTTCTAATGCTCTATTTGTAGCAAATCAAACTCATCCTATTTTAGAAATATGGTATATTAAGTTGGTGGAAACCTAGTCTTCAGGCAAATGTAGGAACACAGATCAGATTACAATTTGCATCTACAGCAATCCAGCTTCATCTCTTAAAAACCTACTTTGCATCAGAAGTTTTTATCTAAAATAAAACATAAGTGAAAATAATCTGTAGTTCTCCCGTAGTTCTCCTTCCTCTTTTCCCCTTTTTGTATAGTTTTATAATCTGTTCTGGATAATTTTCTAGAATAGGTTGAGAATGCATGGGCTGTGGGTAGAAGGTGACTGAACAAAAGATTCCTTTGCACAAGCAAGCATCATTGGATTCATTTCTTTGTGTTGGCTTTTCTCTTGGTTGAACAAGGAGTACCTAATAGATTGCTGTTTTCTTCAAAGGCCACTAAAGATGCTGGACAGATTTCTGGATTGAATGTTTTGAGAGTTATTAATGAGCCAACAGCTGCAGCTCTAGCTTATGGATTAGATAAGGTTGAAGACAAAGTGTAAGTATAAAATAGTCCCATGCGTTTTGCAGTGTTACTTCTGGGAGCGTGCATTTTATTGGTTTATGTTACCTACTGGAGCAGCGGATGTGCTCATTCCTTCAGCTGCTAGCTTCACTGTATAAATATATAAAGAGCACTGTTTAAGACTTATAGTGAATGGGAAGGCCTTCAGGTAAATTTTCAGTTGAATTCCTCTATGTTTAACAAACCAAATGATACACTTTTATCAGAGATAGAAAAAAGTTGAACATATCTGCATACCATTTTCTATGCAGAACGAAGGCCATTGATGCCAAAAGAAAATTATAATGAGGTATCATAAATAGAAACTTCTAAGATCAGTTTATCAGATGCTGTGATAATGGATGAACTCTGAAAATCTAAGATTAAATATAGCTCAATAGAACAAATCATGTTGGAAGAATTTAGTATGAACTGAATGTTCTATTAATGTATGGATTTGGTGGTAATGTGTGTCTTTTCCTCCCCTTAGTATTGCAGTTTATGATTTGGGTGGTGGAACGTTTGATATTTCTATCTTGGAAATTCAGAAGGGAGTGTTTGAGGTCAAATCCACAAATGGTGACACTTTCTTGGGTGGCGAAGATTTTGACCAGGCCCTGTTGCAGCATATAGTAAAAGAATTCAAAAGAGAAGTAAGCATTTTGTATATTTTAAACTGATTTTCAGGGAACTCTTTCAAGTGTAAATTTAATTTGAAAAAGAAAACTGGTACTAAATATTTCAGAACTAGTGTTTTACTTAACCAAAATATCTCGCTGTTTTTCATCTTGCTATTGTATTCAATTTGTACTGTTGTTTACTGCTTATATAATTCAATAGCTATTTTGCAAAGCTAATCCGCCTCATAAATATTACTTTGAGGTGGCAGTACCAATGAAATAAGCACATTTAATCTTCAGAGCAGTTGATTTCTTTAATAGCCATTCTTTTTTTCCCTGGGGTTTCACAAAGATATGCAAGAGATTTTTCAAATTCAGATGATTGGGAGCTCAGGTGGTGCAGTCTTAATCAGTTTTCTAACCTTACTGGGAATGTTTCCTCCTGTGTGTTCTTTTGAGGTCAGAATTCTTTAGACAAGATCAAAACTGCCCATTTTGAAATTGGATTAAAACATTCCAGTTAAGCAGGTGGTGCATTTCTTTAGTATTTCATGCATTTCTTTTATGAAAGTACTGAAGGTGGTACTGAAATTACTCTGTAGAAACGTGTTTCTACATTCAGTAGCATGGATTTCCTTTATGCTGTATGCTTTGTGTCCTTCCCTAGATGTGTTCAGATTGTAATGAAGTAAAGTCAAGACACATCTTAGTATAATACACTGTATCTACACTGTATATCTATATTGCAGTCCAGACTCACATATCTCTACCATTATGGATGTTATCTGCATATACTACCGTGTTTCCCAAAAAATAAGACCCACCCCGAAAACTAGCCCTAGTCTGATATTTTTGTGAGCCTAATATAAACCCTACCCCAAAAATAAGCCTGGGGATGGGTGTGACCTGCCAGCCACTTGGCACAGTGCAGATACCTGTAAGTCTGAGCATGGAGGCAGTAGCAGGGGGGAGACAGGCAGTCCAGATGTGCTGCATGGCTCATGGGAGGCTCGGTGGAGTCTGTATTAAACTTTCATTTTAAGGATTAATTTAGTGTTTAATCAAGACTACACACAAGACAATGAACTTCAACACTTGCCCTTTTCTTTTTAGACAGGGGTTGATCTGACTAAAGATAATATGGCTCTGCAAAGAGTGAGGGAAGCTTCCGAAAAAGCAAAATGTGAACTTTCTTCTTCGGTCCAGGTGAGGAACTGAAAATGAGCTACATTTGGTGGATCCTTTGTGGCAGGCCTTTTATGCTGTGGCATCCACATTGTGGAATCTTCTTCCCTCAGAGATGAGGTTGACCTCATCACTCCAGAACATTCAAAAGTTCATCAAGATCTGGTTATATCAATAGGCCTCGGGGTCGCAAGGGATGGGAACCACTTATGAGATGGTTCTATTATTATTAACATACCTCCGTTTTCTTCTTGTTTTAGTTCTGCCTTAATAGTTTTTTAATATTTTAAAAATTATTATGTAATGAGTAATGAATATATTATATATCTATATTTTATTGGATTGTGTCTGTGTGTAATATGTCATGTGTTGTTGTTCATTTGTGGTTGTATTTACCTACTTTTTAAGAACTGCTAAGTACCAGATGATTTACTATGTCCTGATATCTAAAACCATAGAACTCAAAGAGGGTATACTTATTTTTTCACATGACTATATCAATCCTCCTAAAGAAGTGAATGTGTTTGTGCATAGAGGTCAATAACAGCACTTGGCAATAGCACTTATACTTACAAACCGCTTCATAGTGCTTTTACAGCCCTCTCAGTGGTTTACAGAGTCAGCATATTGCCCCTAACAATCTGGGTCCTCCTTTTAACCACCTCAGAAGGATGGAAGGCTGAGTGAACCTTGAGCCTGGTAAGATTCGATCTGCCAAATTGCAGGCAGCCAGCAGGCATCAGAAGTATCTTGCAGTACTACACTCTAACCACCGCAGCTCTTAATACAACGCTTAAAATTGAAAATGGAAATGTTCCCTTGGAAGATGTGCAGATTCTGTCCCTTATTATCTTACAGGATCTTCCTGATGATATCTCAAGTGATATACCTGGACCCAATCGATACTTTGAGATTGCAGCTATTTAACAGAAAAGCTTGCAATTTCCCACTTATTTATTAAAGTTGACTCCATTTTAACCATGTATCAACCACTGAACTGATTGTTTTTGAGACTCAAGTGTTGTAATACTGTAGACAAAATACGAATCTTCAAAATTGATTAAAACTGTTTGGAGATATATGGCAAAAAAGGTAACCCCCTCATGGTTTTATTTACTACCTTTTACTCAAAGAAAAATTGAAATACTGATGGCAATCATGGGTGAGATGGTATTGTGGTTTTCCATGTATTCCATGCTATGATTTTGAGTTCTGGAAAAATATACTGATAAAAAAATAATTCAGTAAAATATACTGAATTTGGAATTATGTCCATGGAGACTTATTTAAATTAACCACACCAAGAGAATACATTCTGGACAATTAATTGGCTTTCTGAAGAAACTTTCTACCTGGGGGCTCCCATATCCATTAAGGACAGTAATTCTTTGCAAGTTCTGAAGGACCAATCTGGGAATAATATATCCTGAGAAAATCAAATAGTTGCATCACAGAATACTTTTCAAATAAGTATTGTTCTAATTCTCATTGTTGCTACTTATTGCTAACGATTGTTGATCTTGTATTGCAGACCGACATTAATTTGCCATACCTTACAATGGATGCCTCAGGACCGAAACATTTGAATATAAAGCTGTCTAGATCTCAGTTTGAGGGGATTGTGGCAGATCTGATTAAAAGGACAATAGCACCTTGTCAGAAAGCCATGCAAGATGCTGAAGTTAGCAAGAGTGACATCGGAGAAGTTATCTTGGTTGGTGGCATGACTAGAATGCCAAAGGTACAATCATTTCCCTTTGACTTGATGTACTTGAAGATCCTATCATTGCAGTCTGATCAAATGCTCTTTGGACTGTGCTTTGCTTGCTTTAAAAAAAAAACCCAGCAAAAATAAAGATGTGCTAATCACTAGAGATGTCTGTGTAGAACTAACTTTAACCCTTTATATAGGATATTCTGCTGTTTTTGCAGAATTGCTGTTATCCTTTCTAAATTTGAACAGAGCTTTGATGAAGAGACTACAGGTAGTCCTCAAGATACAACATGTCAGTTAATGAATGCTCAAAGTCCCAAGATAGTGTTTCAAAGTTACAACGAGTGCAGTGCCCCTGGGGTGGTCATTTGCCCTTACGACCGACCACAGGGATGCTGCAGTGCCTCTCCCATCCCATCATGACTCCACAGCACTTAGGCTTGCTCCCCGCATACCCATCAATCCTCACACCATTTGGAGCTTTGCGGACCTCATGGAAGGAGGGCAGGCCACATATCTGTGGGCTGCACAGAGGTGACCACCATTTTGTTCCACCTCTTGAGCACTGGGACAAAAATGGTGGCTACCAGACAAATTTCTTCATTTTGGTGGCTTAACAGGGTCTGCTGAATCCTGCAGAAATCTTCTGCAGGACAATGTAGACATCAGTAAGGCAGCAAACCTAAGCAGCTTGTCCCCAGGCTGCATAACAGTGACCCAGTGGCAGTGGCCATTTTGTGGGTACGACAAAATGGCTGCTTCCAGGACCATATCATGTGGCCACACAAAGAAGTAATCCATTCCAGTGCTCTGGAAAACCTCATAGCTCTTTAAAGATAAGTGCGAAGGAGAGTCTTTGACCTGGTGGGGTGGGAATCACTTTTAAGGCCTGGGGGGACTCTGGCAGTGGGAAAAAGCTTGTGGGGAGCCAAGTGGTCGGAAATGGAGCACAAGGCATCTTACGGGGTGAAGGAGGGCCAGGGCAGGTGGGCCTGTGCTAGGCTCCCAAGGGCCGCCTCCACCACCACAGAGGCACCCCGTTCTCCACTTAACAACTTGGGCATTTGTTTAGCAATCTATTGGGGAGAACAGCGATGGGGGGGTTGGGGTTAAGTTGAGATACTTTGCCTAACAACTCTCACAACATGCATCTGTAATGGGTAGTAGGTTCCGTTACGGTTGTATCTCGAGAACTACCTGTACTTTCTTCAGAGATCTTTTTAATTTTTGAGGGGGTGTTTTGGTTGGTATATCAGCAATCTATTTAGTGTGTAAACTCTGGAAGATACTTAAAGCATTGAAAGGGATTTTTCAGCTTGAAGGAGTGGGTTATTTCTTGGGTCTGTGGGAAGGAGCGGTAATATCACTGAAGGAATGTGTGGTTTTCTTGCAACTGCTTACGTGTAGCCATCTATTATACTTTTTCATATGGATTAATTTGTGGACTGGGCTAGTGTTATTCCGGGCATAGCTTACTGCAAAGTCAAAGAGTAAATGTTCCACACAGCCTGTTTCAGGGCAAATGGAACACTCCTGTAGGATATTACAATGGTCTTGCATACTTATACCTTAGCTTCCAAATTCCCTGCTTCTTTCAAGTGCTAAATCCACCTGCCATATTCTGTGGTATGTGTCCATTTTTCTGGTATATTGCTGATGAACATGAATGTATCCATACAGGTACAGCAAACTGTACAAGATATGTTTGGGCGTTCTCCGAGTAAAGCAGTCAATCCTGATGAAGCTGTTGCCATTGGTGCTGCCATCCAAGGAGGAGTGTTGGCTGGAGATGTCACTGATGTGCTGTTGTTGGATGTCACTCCACTTTCCCTGGGAATTGAGACTCTAGGTGGAGTTTTCACTAAGCTTATTAATAGGAATACAACTATCCCAACCAAGAAGAGCCAGGTGAGAAGATGTGTTCTTAATTTTTTTCTTTATATTTGAAAGTCATCTAAATTTTGTCATTGCTACCCCATTCTTTCTTTCACTAACCATTCTGCCATTATAAATAGGCTTAAACTTGCCACCATAATTGAGTCCAGAATTTTGGTCGTAAGTTCATGTACGTTGAATCATCACATGACCAAACGTGGTTTTACAAGTGTTTTTATAACAGTTATTAAGCAAGTCACTGTGGTCATTAAGTGAATCACAGTAGACAAGCAAAGCACATAGTTGTGAGTCCGAATGTAGTTTATCCAATGGGCATGTTTTGCCACAAAATGATAAAAAACATTGCAAAAAGTGGATTATATGACTGTGGGAGGCTGCAACTGGTTGTCAGACTCCTGAAATGCATTTATGTGTATGGGGGTTGGTGCGGCACTTGTGACTTCAAGCTCTTCTGGCATTTCCCTGTGCTTTTCTAACACAGTTCATGGAGCAGGTACTGAGGCTCCCTTCTGTTCCTGGCAGGAAATTACCTTATCATGTTCCTTAGTTATATGATCGTGTTAAGTAGCATTGATGGCATGAAATGTGCTTTGCTTCCACAGGTATTTTCTACAGCTGCTGACGGGCAGACTCAAGTAGAGATCAAAGTTCATCAGGGTGAACGGGAAATGGCTAGTGACAATAAACTACTTGGCCAGTTCACTTTGGTATGTTGGAATTCTGCTGAATGTATTTTTTAATCTAAAATAATAGTCATGAATAAAAGGAAAGTAATTTTTACTTTTCCTATTAAAACACAAAGCTTCCCTGGGATAGGGCAGAATATTTGATGAAAATTCTTCATTTAAATTCCTTTAAATTATTAGGTTTGGCAGATAAGCATGGAAACAGATTGCCATAACATTAATTTGGTTAAAGAAGAAAACTCTTAACTGTTACAGAATGTAGCGTGATGCTTCTCTGATATTTTCTAATGTAAATTATGGAATCTTGCGCTAGAAAGGCATCGATAGTAAAAAATTTCCTTAGCACAACTATTAGAATTGTAAAGAAATACATAGTGACTGAAAATAACTTTTGTTTTAGGTTAGTGTGATTTCTCTTCAAATTTCATAAATCTTTTGCTTTAGTGAATAATAGATTATACCAGTAACTTCACTCTACTTTGCTTGGAAAGACAGAGTTGATTACACCAATGGGTCTTCTCTAAGTCAACAGCAATGTACCTTGTGATTCCAGGTTGGGATTCCACCAGCTCCAAGAGGAGTGCCCCAGATTGAGGTAACATTTGACATTGATGCAAATGGAATTGTTCATGTGTCCGCAAAAGACAAAGGTACAGGACGAGAACAACAGAGTGAGTACTTGGATTGTTGCTGCTTTAAAGATTGAAGGGCATTGTTGAGAGCCTACTATTGCAAAAGCTGGCTAGGAGGATAAATCTAGCAGAGTTTGTTACAGTAAAGTGCCAAAATGTAGTAGTAATTTATCATTGCATTTTCTGCCAAGTTTCCATTTTTCTAGAAATGCTTAGTACAATCTTTGAGTTTTAGCACTTGGCCAACCTTTATGTGCTATGATGCAATTATCAACACATCATTCTGAAAAGTGTGTGGAAGATTTTTGACTGAGCACAGCACTGAGGTAGATAACTGGTGTAATTTTGAAATTATAGATAGTGCTCTTAAACATGGCAACCAAACAATACAGATAGACCTTGCTTAATGACCATTTATTTAGCGATTGCTTGAAGTTATAATAGTGCTGAAGAAAGTGACTTACGATTAGTCCTCACACTTAATGTTCATCACAGTGTCCCTGCGGTCACATATTCGGAATCTGCGCTTGACAACCAACTCACAATTATAACTGCCCTGCAATCATGTGATCGCTATTCATAACCTTCCCAGCCATTCTAAAAAGCAAGGTCAATGGCAAGAGGTCACAAGTCATGATTGCATGGTTAACAGCCGTGGGTTATTTGCTCAGTGACTGGCAAAAAAATGGTTGCAAAATTGGGTGCAGCCACATGTTGCCTTACTTAACAATCACACTTAATGATGAATTTTATAGTCCTTATTGTCACCATAAGTCAAGGACTACCTGTACATGGCATTTAGTTTCAAAAGCCTATGCTTTTCAAAATGTCTATGCTAAAATGATAAAGGACATAGGAAGTAGGAATTGTTAGCAATATTTTACAAACTTTATATTCTACAGTCATAGACTGGCAGGAATATTGTCTAGTTCGGTGGTTGTTAACCTGTGGTCCACGGGCCCCTAGGGGGCTGCAATGTCACAGGGCCCCCTCAAAGGCTTATAGAAATGTTATGATTTAAATTTTGAGTTATGTCTTGGGAGTTCATGGACATGGCCCGTGGCCATAAAACGTATTTAAAGGGGGTCCATGGTGAAGAAAGGTTAAGAGCCATTGGTCTTGTAAAATAGATTTAAGTGGGAGCCCACATTGTTAATGTAGACTGGCTTAGTCAACCTAGAGTAGCATTTCCACACTTGATGTTTTCCTGACATAACATCTTTCCCAGGTATGATTGTGATCCATTAATATGAAATATTGCAATCCTGCTGCATGTTGAGTTTGTTCAATGATAGCATTCTATAAAAAGAAAATTCTTTTACCTTCCTGTAGTTGTGATCCAGTCTTCTGGTGGTCTTAGTAAAGATGATATTGAAAACATGGTAAAAAATGCAGAAAAATATGCAGAAGAAGACAGGCGGAAAAAGGTAATGTTGCCAAGATGTTTCTAGCTCGTTGGTCTGAAATTTATTTCAAATAAAAGTCAGCTATGGGCAGCATGGAGAATAATTTCTGTGCTAACATCAACTGCACAGCATTTGTACGAATTAAAAACACCGTGGTTTCCACTAGTTTGACTTTTTTAGAATGTTCTTTTTTAAATGATGAAATACCAAAAATAAACAAATAAATAAATTCCTACAACAATAACAGGAAAAAACCCCAATTGTCTAGGGAAGAAAAATGTTAAAATAATCCAAAAGTGAAAAATGAAAACTTAACAAAAAAAGTCCATCAAATCAGGAAAATAAGATTCAATTTACATAAAATTAATCTTGGTCATGCCTGGCATCACAGAGCCAGAATTCCTTATGGTATGGCAAATTTTCATGATTTAGGAATATACTTCGGCATCACATCAAGCTTCTTAGTTATAATATTTCTTCCCAAATTGGTATTGACATATATAGTATTTTGAAACCAGAACAAAGCAATATGTAGATAAAATCAAATCATGTGACTTAAAGAGCCTTCAAATTTCTGATTATCACAATATGAAAAAATCTAAGGTCCATCCCTTTGAAATATTCTTTCAGGGGTCTGGAACTGCTTTCAGTCCATATATTTCAAACGGGTGTTGAATGCAATACAAATTACAAACTGGGTTGCTATAGTTACTGCTTTTAAAGAGGAAGGTGAATCTGTGAATCAGACAAGGACCTAAAGAAATTGGTGCTATTTTTCCCTGCAAGTTAGGATAGGTTTTCTCCTATAACTATTTTTCTATATACTCCCAGATTTATTTATCTGTAATATTTATCCATACAAAGCAAAAACAATATGCCATCTTCCAAGTAATGATGTCTTAAGTTATCCCAGGATATTTTTTTTTACAAAATGGCCAAAATATTTCCTGTACCGATCAAAAGTTCTAATGCCTTTTATGGTCAGTGATAAAAAGAAATATATTTGCTCCCAGAAAGGAAATTCTTGAAAAAACATTTTCCTTGGTGGCCCTTAATTTCAAAATAGAAGACTTTCCCCCCCATTCTGCAGCTACATAAAAGAAAAACTAATGGTAAAGTTGGTAGTATGCAAACATTTTCATCAATGGAATGTGTGTTTGCCCTATTTAGCTAGTTTTGTTTTCCCTTTCAGGGGTTCATTCACTGAACATTAAATAAGTGTCTTATTGGTAAGATAGTTAACAAATTGACTTTTATATTCTGTCTAACAAAGTTCCTGTTTTCTTTAGGAACGTGTTGAAGCTGTAAACATGGCAGAAGGAATAATCCATGACACAGAATCAAAGATGGAAGAATTTAAAGATCAGTTGCCTGCAGATGAAGTAGGTCTATCATACTGCCTTTTTATAAAGGGTTTTTTAAAATCTAAAATGAACATGTATGGATGTGTTGCGTTGCTTGGGCATGTTTTAAGTCTACCTTTCTAAATTTTGTAAATGCAACTTAGGAAACTATCACTAATTTGTTACTTTTTTTTCAGTCACGTAATCATTATACAGTACATGTTGCCTTATGCCTAACCTGCTTTTCTCCTCCCTCCCCCCCTTTGCAGAGCAGAGAGACTGAAGAGAATTACAAGAGAGTAAGCAAGTACACAGTGGGGAATACATATCAAAAGCACAGACAGCCACAATTGTGCTATCCAAACCGACCAGTGTATTCCCATTGTGTGCCTTCTTACTTTCTGGTAATCTCTTCTTCAGTGAATGTAAATACAAACATTAATTCCATTCTTGTTAATTATTCTAGCACTAAGGGGAGCAGTCCAAAGAACAGTGGAGTGAATAGGAGGCAAACAAAAGCCAAAGATTTGGAACTGATTACTCTTTTCAATTTCCAGCCACTATCCTAGCACCAGGGTGAACACCTCAAAGGGGGAGGGGGGGAAGGAAAGTAGTTTTAGCCACATGATTTCCTACTTAGTGACTGCTTTACTTAGTGTCAATTGTGGTTGCTAAATGAAGACTACCTGTAATAAAGCTGAACTCATGAATTTAGTCTTTAAATTTCCAGCTTCCTGGGGATTACTATCCTCTATGACACTTGAGCTTTCCTTCATATATAGAGAAATCAAATGAATGTATTTGCAGACTGCTGAAAAGTAGCACATTGAAGACATGTTCTAGAATTCCCTGGTTAAGCTAGGGAAGTTTCTGTGTGCAGCAATGTTTTGTATTAGCATTTTGTTGTATGAATCCCTCTTGTATTCTGCATTGGCATGCAGCCCAGGTTGATCACCTTAATTAGATTAGGCAATATGCTTGCTGCAATTGATACTGCTTCTCCAAGAAAGCTAATTTTACAGCTTACCTTTTTGTGAATCATTGAGTAAAAGGAAAATAGCATCTACACACTATAGTGTAACAGATGGTCTGCATTAGGCATCTATGCTTTTTCTCTTCAGATTGGAGCACCAGGGGCTTCCATTGTATATTGTTCAAAATGGCTAGATATCCATCTGCTTAGATTTATGAAGGCAGCTGTATTTTTCCAGCCTCTCTATCTTGTACCCAAGATTTAGGATGAAGTTGGGAGGAGAAAGGGCTTCCATCCTGCAGGCTACATGTGATCTGCAAATCTTTCTGTTATGGTCAACAGGACAGGAAATAAAGCTTGCCTTCTTTGAACCCATCCTCAGTTTTCTGCATATGCCGAGATTGGGATTGGGTGACCTTGTGCTTTCTCTTAAATATGAAGAATGGTGGTTTCTTTCTCTATCTTGCAGTAGTCCTTGTGTTTCTAGGAGATGGCTTTGCATGGTGGCACCTTGTAGGTCAAGAAAAGCTGTTCATGTGCTATAAGAGAAAATACTCCTAAAAGACCCAGAGTTGCCTTTGGTAAATAGGCAGCTATATAAAATTGAGTAATAAAATTCCTTCAAGTCATGCACCCAAATATCTAATCTGCAAGATACATCCAAAACCCAACCCAACAATATTATAGATACTACAGCTGAGGGATACTAAAAGTAATTAGACTTACATTTTACGTTATGTTTTCCCTTTCACATCATTTTCCAACTGTTTGGTACTGCAGTAATCAGTAGGAAAAACTAAAAGGGGACTATCTTCATATCAGAATATTAGTAGACATAGTTGGTAAAGAGTTTTTATTTCTGAAGTGTCCCATTGTGAGTATATCTGACACTTGATCATCAGTTGTGTGGCCTTCCAAAGTGATATATGTTGATTGTGCCTTGCTAATAGTATAAATTACATGCTATTGTATATTCCACTAAAATCTGCATTATTTTTTTTGGCAATTCCTTTATAGTGCAACAAATTGAAGGAAGAAATTGCAAAAATGCGGGAGTTACTGGCTCGTAAAGATAGTGAAACAGGCGAAAACATCCGGCAGGCAGCAATGTCCCTGCAACAAGCATCCCTGAAACTTTTTGAAATGGCCTACAAAAAGGTAAGAGGAAAACATATAAAAGGATCTGTCTGGGCAGAGAAGGACCCAGCTTCACATCCCAGAAATATGTTCCAATCACCTTGAAAAGGAGCAGCTAAATGAAGGAAGGAAATGTAAACACAGGCAATGCACTGCTAATCCTTCTGGGCTAAACTACTGATAAATTAGTAATTATATCTCATATTTTCTCGAAGAACCTAAGGTTGGATTAACAAACTTTAATTCTACCTCCTCTAAGTCCATTGCCTTAATCATTAGTTAACATATCTGATTTTGACTCTCTATGCTATATAAGCCCAATCTATTGTGCAAACCCAGCCAGTAATTTATTCAGCAAATCACATTTAACTAATGATTCTTAGAATAGATATTTATTTTGTCACTGTGTAAGATTCTGCACAGCACAGCAGTACACATAAATCATACCACAGAATAAGCATTTTAGTTTTTGCACATCCTTTTTTATGTATTCTGTGCAGTGAGTTATACATTTTCAGTGCATACTGTCAGGTGGAGGTGCTTATAGAGCCTTTTGCTGGGAAAGTAAGAGCCGTAGCAGTGCTCTAATGACATTAATTAACTGGCTTGCATATATTAACAGATTTTAAAATATCTCCAGTTTCATAAAAAGTAATTTCTCTTTTGGACGGTTGCATATCATTCAGAGTAAAAACAACAGTTTATCTTTTTCAGCATGCAGTACTGAACATGGTCCCTGTGGTCTTTAGGCATCTGTAACCCTCCAGACATTGCTGAAGTACAACTCCCAACATCCTTACTAGCTTAGGCATTACTCTTCACCTTGTATTTAAATCAGTCGTCCGATTCAAGTCTGAATTCCATTTCAAGAACGCAGAATGTTTCTGCGATAGTAATATCACAATATCTGAAATGCAGGTGTCTTCATTCTGTGGTTAGAGGATCCCAAACGTAATACTCTTCAGAAGAGAATGTTGGTTGGAATGATTCTTCCCACATTCTGAGTTGTCCCTTAGGGCAGAAGAATGCACCCAAAACTGAACCAATACCATGCTTTTTTTTTCTCTTCACAGATGGCATCAGAGCGAGAGAGTTCTGGAAGTTCACCTGGCTCTGGCTCACATGATTCAGGGAGCTCCGGGGATCAGAAAGAAGAAAAGCAGTAAATTGCAGTCTTGCGTAGACTGGAACAGAAAGAGGACACTATTCCACAGCTTCATAGCCAAAGGACTTTCCTGAGCAGCTGTGGACTGATTTATGTCTTACTGTGTTTTTGCAGTATTCTATACATACTTTCTGAAATGTATAAATTTAGTCAAATTGCTATCTGATTAAAAAAATTAATGCAAGGTAACTTTTAGAAGCCAGCGACACTGGAAATCTTTCTTCTGAGCAGAAGGAATTGGCATGTTTAATTTTAAGGTCTAGAAACCATGTCTCAAATTCAGAGTGGGAGTAGGATTCATCATTGCTGAATTGTGAATTCCATCCTTAATAACGGAGTCTCCTCTGGAAACAGGTTTCTGCTTTTGGGAAGAGATGATATTGGGACCTGTGGTCATCACTGACAATTCACTTGGGAAAGTATAAGCAAATCTACACCTTAGCTTTAATATAAAAAAATGTGACTTATTTTAATATAGCGGCAACTACAAGACAACGTGGATACGCCATGCATTGTTTTTGTAGGCTTTCTGCTCTGTCCAATGTCTTTTTCCTTGCAGGAAATCTGATTCTGTATTAATAAATTCTCAGTTGACCAAGTAGTCTGTGTAAAAAAATGTTTTCCTTGCCCCAGTGATATTCTTAGATACCATTCCTGCTGTAGACCCAAGTTGCATTTTTTAAAAAAAATATTCACAGGTTGTTCCCACAGGTGGTAATGTATATGAATGTAATCTTGCAGAATCCAAATAAATAGTTATATTGCACTTTGTGCTTCTTTGGTACTCTCCTTATCAAATGAGACACAAATTGGGATTTATTTCACCTGTTAATGTGTGTCTCAAAAAGCATAATTCTTCATTGCTGATCTGTTATACAATTTTGCAAATGTGCTAAAACTAAAAGATTTTGAGCTAGTACAACTTGCTCTGATAAAAGTTGCATCTGACAACATTCCTTGTGCTGCATTTAAAAGTAGGCACAAAAATTACAACAATGGGAAGGGTAGGGAAACCTGACTGCCAAGAAAGCTGGGCATCTTTACGGAGCAGATGCATGTGTATTTGTGCACTTTCAAGTCAGTTTTGACTTCTGGCAATTGCCTGGACAAATCTGCAGTTTACTTGGTAAGGTTTTACTTTGCCATTATTGCCTGCTTGTATAGTTTTTATAGTTGCAATAAGGTTTTTGTGTTTTAGTTTTTCATTGGGAGCTACCCAGAGTTTGTTATAGGATGGGTAGCTATACAAATGTTTTAAATAAATATGGTCACCCAGCTGGTTTCATACCTAAGTCACGATCAGAACTCATAGTCTCCCGGTTTCTAGCTTGATGCCTTAATCTTTGCACTACACCAAACTGGCTTTTCATTAAACAGGTCAGGGGTGTCAAACTCACGGCGTCACGTGATGTATTGGGACTAAACCATAGCACTGAGAAAGTAACTTTACAACTGGTCCTTGGATTTATGACTGTTGCACTGTCCCCACTATGATCAAGATTTGGACACCAATGGCAAGAAACTACATCTGTTGAAGTATCACACAATTACTATTTGCACACTTCACAGCCAGCTTCTGGCAAGCAGAATGAACAGAGGTCAGAAATAAGATTGGAAGTCATGCGTCACTGATATCTTGACAACCCTGTCAGTGACAGTTGCCAGTCGTTAAATGAAGACTGCTGCAGCCATGCAGTCCCTAGGTGCTGATTGAAATCCATAGAATGTAATGATAATTTTAAAAACATCACATTTAAGTCTGGTGTGTAGATAAATGCTTAACTTTCGCTTACATTGCAAGGACCTGTGAATTAAATGGAATCGAGCATACCTGACAGTAGCCAATCTGTCAGACCTTCATAAGTCTGAAATGAGCCCTGGTGGTGCAGTGGTTAAATTGCAGTAGTGCAGACTAGCTGTCCACAGTCTGGAATTTGATCATGAAAGGGCTCAGAGGTTGACTCAGCCTTCCATCCTTCCAAGGTTGGCAAAATGAGGACCCAGATTGTTGCAGGCAATATGTTGACTCTAAGCCACTTAATACTGAAAAGCACTATGAAACGGTATTTAAGTCTTAAGTGCTATTGCTATTATATTGATTAGCAAATTAAAATAGCTAAACATTCCTGTTGTCTGTGAAGATTCTCAATCATCCAGGTCATGGTTGTCCCAAAAGTGCTTTTCAAAAGACAGACTTTCATTTCTGGCAGAACTGAGGAAGCTTCTTGGATCTTTACAGGGATGGGCTGCTATAGGTTCGCCACAGTTTGGGTGGCTAATTTTATAGCCGGTTCGGCAAACCGCTAAATCCCACCCTTGGCTGGCCCTGCCCACCCTACCCCACCCATCCCAGGAGTCCCCACACGGCCATT
>JANHFL010006813.1:46226-58601 GCA_032468155.1 Oxyrhabdium leporinum | reverse complement strand
AGAAAGAGAGAGAGAGAGAGAGAGAGAGAGAGAGAAGCAAATAGTTGCTTTAGTTTGGCAGGTTTTCTGCCTATAGGTGAGGAACAATAAAAGAAACTGATCAGAAGTAATTCCATGTGTCTTTCTTGGTTCTCAGGACCTGACAATCTATAAATAAAAGAATCCATACATATAATTATAACTTATGTTTGCTCCTGGGTTTTTTTAATGTATTATTTGGCTTTTGAGTCCAGCAACATATTGCCTAGCTATCTGAAGATGGAACGGGACAACTTGCCATGGCCAACTCACCGTGGCCAACTCGCTGAGGGTCAGCTCATCATGGGACAATTCAACAAATACAAAAGTTAAATTAATTTTGATGGAACTGCGAACAATAATAATAAAATAAGAAAGTCAATCCAGAAATATAACAGTTACAATAATTTCGACAAAAACATGATCACCAATAATAAAGTAGCGGAATGAAATGATTAATACAGCACTGAATTGTCCCATGGTGAGTTGGCCATGACGAATTATCCTAGACCCATCTGAGGTACCACCTTTCTCCCCTAATGTCCACAGATTCTGTGCTTTCCAACGTAGTTGGTTTGCTTTGTCAGCTAGCAGGACCAGAAAGCAGACCTTTTCTGTCATTTCACCTGCCCTATGAAACAGAGATGCCATGGCCTCCACCTTGCAAGCATTTTTAAAAAACTTGACTTGAGCTAAGTTGAAGCAAAAAGCCCCTTGAATTGAAGAGATGTGTGCAAACATTGTTCCCTTGGATAATCATTGTTTTCTGGATGTCATTGTGTCTTGGAATGAGTGTTCTTTTAACTTTACTTTTAACTTTTAACTTAACTTTACAGCAGTTTGTGGTTCAGAAAGAAACCAGGAGACTGTGATTTCTAGTCCAGGGTAAGGCACCAAAGCCATCTGGGTGGGTGACTTTGGATCAGTCCCTCTCTCCCTCAACACAACTCACTGCACAGGGTGGTTGTTGTAGGGAAAATAGGAGGAGGAAGGAGTATTATCTATGTTCATCACCTCATTGAGTTAATTATAAAAATAATAACTCAATAATAAAAATAAGAAAGACCAGATAAAAAAAATCTAATAAACAATAATAAATAAGTAAACTTTGTGGAGCTTCCCACAGTTGTTTGGAGTTGGGTCATCTAGACAATATAAATAAATAAGCCCAGTAAGAATAAAATAAGTAATAATTGCTACTTATTTGTGTCACTTACATAATTACAGCTGCACTAATTATTCATATATAAACATTTTAGTGCGGAAAGAGCAGTGCCAAAATTTCTGATCCTGACAAATTGTTTACCTTGTTAAAACAATCTCCTTAGCCTTATTGGCAGCTCTGCTGGTGTCATAACTGTGAAAAGAGGTTATTCTATGGTGACCTTGTCAAGCCATACTACCAGAGGTGATTAATTACTATTACGCCATCACTCTAAGCACATCAGAATGTGGACAACTAATAATCTGTTAACTAACAAACATGTATCCTCTCAAACCAAATGTTGTCATAAGCATAACTGCAGGTTCCTGTTCCCCTTCCATTTTAGAATTAATACAATGCAATATTGTTGTTCTTGTTCTTGTTGTTCAATCACTAAGTCGTGTCTGTCTCTTCACAACCCCATGGACCAGAGCATGCCTATCTCCTGCATCTGGCCCCAATCCACGGTTATTCCGTCAATGACGTTAACAAACCATCTTTTTCTCTGCCGTCCCCTTCTCCTTTTGCCTTCCAACTTTCTGAACATCACGGTCTTTTCCAATGAAAAATGCAGTTATAATACCGATCAACTGTTTAACGTGAGAAAAAAAACAATCTAATTTCCAAACTCAGAATTGAATTCACTGTGGAAAAGGTAGAGAATTGCTAATTTGGTGGATCGTGGAGAATCTATGTGGTTGCTAGGAGTCAAAAGTGATTGATGGCGCATGATCAATCAAGTTTGTTTGAGGGCTCCCCAAAGAAATTTGGGGCATCATTGTTGAAAAAGGGATGTTTCACTGAATTGTTGCTGCAGAAATCTTTATAACACAGGTCCCACCGTTCTATATATATATATATATATACATCACGATGCCATACTTAAGTCCACAAGAGGAAGAGCAGTCTCATAAAAATAAAAAAATAAAAAATAACCATTCCATTCTTTTCCCACTAATTATTTAGCCAATATTTTATGTCCAAGTTATAGAAAAGTCTATATGCTTTCTAGATTTAATGTTCTGCTTTTTACGTTATTGGAAAGAAGCTCTAGTAGAATCCTTGTGTAAGAACATTTGTCACCTGGTCCAGTGGGGAAATTGAAGATTTTATATGAGGTTGTTTTGCTGCCCTTTTTATACGTCTGGCAAATTGATCTAATTATGTGTGATGGCTTCCCCGGACAATAGCAATAGCAATAGCACTTAAGACTTATATACCACTTCCCAGTGCTTTACAGCCCCTCTCTAAGAGGTTTACAGAGTCAGCATCTTGCCCCCAGCAATCTGGGTCCTCATTTTACCCACCTGGGAAGGACAGAAGGCTGAGTCAACCTTAAGCCTGGTGAGATTCGAACTGCCAAATTGCAGGCAGCCGGTAGTCAGCAGAAGTAGCCTGCAGGACTGCACTCTAACCACTGCACCACTGAGGAAGAGACAGCACCAGGGACTTTAGAAGGGGTACAGGGTAGTATGAGGAAGTCACTGAGAGATCCGAGCCTGGAGTGGGGAGGCCAGGCAGCGGAAAGGTTCCTGGAGTGGTGACCAAATGAACAGCCAGCTGAAGAAGGAAAAGGAGAGGTGCAGCTGCACCTGGGGAGCGCAAAGATACCACTGAATTGGAACAGGGCCCAAGAACCTTGGTCCCAATTTCCTACTAGGTAGCTTCATGTATTTTGTAGACAAATACACCTTATCCCCCACTTTAAAAGGAGGCTGCAGGGAACGATGCTTATCTGCTTGCTTCTTATACTTTTCTGCTGCCTCCACCAACACTTTTTTCACATTCGTCCAACCCCCCCTTTTAAAACCTCCATCCACTCCACTAAAGAAGTGGAGGTAGGTCTCTCTACAGGCAACTCTGGCATAGAAGGTTGGAGAAGGTGTGCGGCGGGGATGAGGAGGAATTGCCTCCCCCACATGATCCACGGACACGCAGGGCTGAGAGGAGGCAGGCACAACTGAGGATGGCGAGGCTACTTGAGATGTAGAAGCCTCCTCCCTCCTGATAAGCTGTACTGTCAAGAGCCTATTTAATTGGATGAATGGAGTTGGGGGTTGCTGAAAACAACTGCCCATTCTCCTGCCATTGGGCATGTTCCATCCTCATGGTCTTGGTTTTCTTGACTCTGGATTGGGTGTTTGGGCCTTAGATTTGATTGTGGATTTTGGACCTTGCCTTGGACTTTGGACTGGACTTGGACTGTGAACTCCATGGACTTGGCTGGCTGAGGAATTCTGGGAGTTGAAGTCCACAAGTTTTAAAGTTAGAGACCCCTGCAATTAAGCTCAAAGTACCAATAGGGGGGGGAAGGTACCTGAGGGTTGAACTATGAACTCAGTCTTTTTCTGCATTGGTCTGATCCAACTTGGGTTCTGTGTGCAGCTGTGAATACCACGTTTTGAGAATTCCAATAAATTGTAGTTAGTCCACTGAAGAGCAGTGAGGATAAACAGAGGGGATAATTATCCAAAGCACCAGAAGGCAAGGCAAGAAACAATGGATGGAGACTAATCAAGAAGAAGAGAAGCAGCCTGGAATACAGAAGAAACTTCCTAAGAGCGAGGACAATTAACCAGTGGAACAGCTTGCCTTCAGACGTTGTGGTGTTTCATTACTGGACGTTTTTCAGAAAAGACTGCACAGCCACCTATCTGAAATGGTATAGGGTCTCCCATTAAGCAGGGAGTTGGACTAGAAGACCTCCAAGGTCCCTTCCAGCTCTATTCTGATTGACAGGCTTTCTGATAACTGCCCGTAGCTCTATTCTGATTGAAGAGCAAAGGGGAATAATCAGATGACTTGATATTAATTACAATAAAGAGAGACTTAAAGAACTGTGAATGTCTAACCTTTAGAAAAGAAGACAAAGGGGAGATGACAGCTTTCGGGAAGAAATTGAAAGGAAGTGGCAGAGGGCAAAAGACTATTCTTCTTCATTGTTCCAGGGCATGAAATAATACATTGAAATTACAGGAAGGTAGATTCCAAGTGAATGTCAAAGAAAAACGTACTAACAGTTAGAGAGGTTGGAAAATGGGAATTAATGGAAGAGAATATTTGTAGATCAGAGTCCTTGGTGCTCTCCAAGCCTGGTTGCCTGAAAGGTGCTTTTCAAAAGACAACTGGAATTTCTTGGGGTTTTTTTCAATTCTCATCCAAGAAGCTTCTTGCCTTGGATCTTTTTCTTTTCATTTTCTTTTTCACCCTATCTGACCATCTTTTAAAAGGGCCTGGCAGGAAAAAAAAAACCCCACTACATATGCATCAGGCGAAACACAATCTATAGTTACGATTCAACAACATTCAGCCATTACTCTTTAATTCGTAAGAGCCACATATATTTTTATTGGCCTTATGACTTAATTATGCACGGCAGGCAGAAGAAGAACCTTCTTCTGTTCTGCTAAAGGGTTTTGCTGAAGAAGCTTCTTGGATGAGAAGTGAAACATTTTCAAGGAAAAAAACAACCAAGAATGTCCAGTTGCCTTTTGAAAAGCACTTTTGGGATAACCATGACTTGGATTATTGAGAATCTCCCTAAACTCTGAGCTCAATTGTTTCCTTGCAGACATTTCACTAGATAACATCATCAGTTATATAATAGTGGCTTGTCCTTTCAGTATTGGTGAGAGTGTTCTTCGTAGTTCTGGATTGGTCACTGTTACCTGTTTGATTGTTGGGAAAAAAAGAAATATTTTGAGAAATGCTGAAAAAGGCAGAATATTATATTTCCCTGGATGAGAAATGGAGAAACATCTTTTTTTAAAGCTTTCTTAATCGCCCTCAGTAGATGTCAGCACTTAAAAGATAAAGAGCTTATTGAAAGAAGCCAAGTATCTAGGTAGCTCTATTCATAGGCAAAAATTTCCTGCAGAAAGGTCTGAACAAAGGTAGGGTTAGCCCTCAGCCGTAATAGGAATTGCCCAATGTCCCTCCATTGCATCAGCAGTCCAAACTTCAACCAAACATAGCTCAGACAAGCATGACCCCTACAGACCCATCTACAGACCCATACAAACCCAGTCTGACAATAGACAATGTTCTTGCACAAGAACACGAAGCTGATGTTCAACGCCCAAGAGAAGCCCCCCACTCTCCACTCCATGTGGTCAGCTACCCAGAACCATGTGGTCAGGTGGCTCTGCTTCATCATTAAACCATCTTTCCAAATCAGCCTCCATTTTGTCTCCAGTGCCTTTTCTCCTGGCTTGGAACTGAACCAGATGGATATTTCTTCCAACACTCCTATAGGAGTGTTGATTGCTGGTGTGGAGGTGTTTTGAGCTTTTGTTTCCTGTTTAGATTTTTTTTTTAGCATCAAATGCACTGGTCTATTTTCCTCAACATTGTTAGTTAATAGGCACATCTCTCTCCATGGGCACTCCTATAACTAGAGATGCCGAAATCTGAATTTGAACCTTCAGCTTTTAAAAGCCAGGATACTGCATGGGAAGCTATCTTAACCTGTCCAGACTCATCTGGACAAGTATAGTTTATTCTAACTTCTACCAGCAGCCTTTTTCTTTTTACCTTAGACTGTTTCTATAATACATCATAACGGCAGATGCCAGCAGCCGAAGCTGGGTGCTTCTGCGGGCAAAACTCCTGTTTTGTACGACAGGGCTAAAGTCGCTCCCTGAGCTAAAATTTTGCGCTGTTAAATCTACACTCCGCAAGTATTTTTCTATCAGATAAATCCTAAAAGGATTGTGCAGGTAAGCCAGACTTCAATATGGCAAATGGACATTGCTCCCTCTAGTGCAATAAACAGTCCTCTCTAAGCTTTTTCAGAACAAGTAAACCACCTTCACAAAGATACTTCCAAAGTAATTAATAAGCATCTACCTAATCTAGTGGGATCTGTCCCTGTGACTCCAGTGCTTTGGAAACTCTTAACACATATTTCCCTATACTGTGTCCACTCCTTTTCAGGTTCTTTGGAAGAAATTATTTCTTTTATGAGTATTGTTATGTACTTTCCTTGCCTTGCAGATATGAGGAGCCTGCACAAAGCAGCATTAAGACATGAGTTGATATAATAGCACAGATTGTATCAAGCCAATTTTATTTATTTTAAACACAAGGTTTTTTGGTGGTGAGGTTTATTGAATTTTGTTGATTGGCCTAAGGCCATAATAAGAATTTTTTTTTTTTTCCAGGAGAGAGAAGAAAAAAAAAACACTTCATAAAAACACTTTTATTTTTATTTTAAATGATTTCTTGAAACCGTGGAGGTTTAGATTTTTGCTGAAGCCTATCTAAGGCTAGCCAGCCTCGTTCAGTTCCATTTTGAGAAGGTATGAACGATGGCAGGAGAGAAGCTTAGGAAGAAATAAGAGGGAGAGAAACTTTAATTTCTCAGAGATCCCAGAGGGGTTTTCAGCAATAATAATAATAATAATACAAGAAACCTTATAGGAATATTGCCTTCCAGTCATCTGGAATATGGCTGTTTTGTTTTCTTCACATCCAGCTCCTTGTCTCTCCAAGATTTTCACAAATATTTCTGCAGCTGCACATATATAGGGGTGTTTTTTTTATTATTACTTAAGGGTTCTTCCTTCCTCCTGAGAAACTGAGAAAGTCAAAGATAAGGACCAACAGAGAATCTACTTAAGCCTTTTCTTCATTCTGCTGGCCCTCGACTTGTCAGAGATGCTTTCAGAGATGCAGGGCCAGGAAAAGCTCTTGCCTTGGTTTTCTGTTCTGTTCTGTTCTTTTCCTTGTTCTTTTTTTGCCCTATCTGACTATCTTTTAACAGCACCTGGTAGAACAAAGCATTACAAATGCATCAGGCAAAAGACAACCTGCGGTTACAATTCAACACCACTCATTATTTTTTACTTAGCAACAACCACGTACATTTTTCTTTGCCTATGAGTTAATTATGCATGTCAGGCTGTAGACCAGGGCCATGCCATCTTGAGAACTTTAAAACTTGTGGACTTCAGCTCCCAGAATTCCCCAGTCACCTATGCTGTCTTCACTTTATATGAACTGAGTTGTCTTTTGCTCCGCTGGAACGCACTCCCTCCCTCATGGGAAACTAGACAACGACCTATATACTCTATAGGCATAAGATGCCTCATTTGCAAAAGTCTGAGGGCCCTCTGCTTGGCACCAAAGAGCTTTCTGTATCCTTTTGCTACCATCTAGGAGTCATCTGTTGTTGTTTTTTGCAGTCAAACTATGGCACACCTAGCATAGTAGCAGAGCAAACCTTTGTTTCTAGTGCACATGCTTACATTTTGGCTACCCAGTCAGAGACTAATTGGTACAGTCCGTCTGTCTGTCTGTGTCTCTGTCTCTCTCTCTGTCTCTGTCTCTCTCTCTCCATCTCTCTCTCTCTCTCTCTCCAACACCAAATTTCAATCAATGTTTTTCTTTCCTGACAATGATTCTCTCCTCTCCTCTCCCCTCCCCTCTCCTGACTACTGCAATATTGTTTATATGGAATACCTTTGAAGACAATCTGAAAGCTGGAGACAGTACCAAATGCAGCAGCTGATCACCTGGCAGGTAAGAGTCGCCATTGATGTCTTACACCAGTTCTGTAAGCGCTGCAATAGCACCTGATAGGCTTCTGCATTCAATTTAAAGTTAGGGTGGTAATCTATAAAACCATGTATGGCTTGACATCTGGGTATCAAAAGGACCAAGTAAAACCAACACATCTAGTCTCTTCAGCCAGAATGGAGGTGTCAAGAATATCTTATCTTGAATAAGATAAAAAGTAAGTATGAAAGAACAGACTGCAGTGAGAAGAGACTCAAAGATGAGCATTATTTGCAGGAATACCCCTCCTGTGGTATACCTATCCACCAGATATCAGAACCACATTCTTCATTTTAATTGATGTGAAACTGAAAAACAAGTTTCTGTCAAGGTATACTTGGGTACATGGGTTGAGCCTGAGCTTCGGATGAATCTGGTTGGGGTATTTTCTTATAAGATGTTATATTTTTTTAAGGATTGTTTTATAAGTTATGATCATTGTGTTTATTAGCTGATATATTTGGTAATTGGTTAATTAGTGTAAGGCACTTAGATTTAGATCACTGAAGAGGCATAAAAGAATTTGAAATAAATAAATATTATGGAACATTCTGTCCTCTGGGGTTCAAACAATGCCTTTTCTAACAATCTCCTGGGTGTTCTGAAGAATGATGTCTTCTGCAGAGCCCTTAATGTTTGAGAAAGTGGTACCCCTGTGGGTTGGCGAAGAGGAAGGTTTAGTTTCATATATTACACTTATGTTTTTTTTTATATATAATTCTGTTAATCCTCGGGTATCTCTGGCAGTCAGCAGTCTAGAAATGCCATAAATAAATAAAAAATAAATACTGGAACAGGAAAGTCTTTCTTTTTTATGATTATGATAGAAAGCCTGATAGGTGGGTTTTGTTAACTTACAGCACTCAAGAGACTAGCCTTTAATGAGGAATTCAGTGAAGTGTGCAAAAATATTGTTGTAATACACAAAAAAATGATTATGCAGTCAAATCTGTTTTTATAGAATGAATCAAGCACACTTAACAAACGAGATAAAAATAATAACCTAATATATTTTGCCTTCATATAGTCCCTTCACAAAGCGATGGCTTCTGTTGTCTTCTTCTTGCTGGAAATTGATATTTAACCCTTTGCACCAAATTAGAATTGGACCTGTGTTTCCTTCATCTTTCTGCAGATGTTTCTAAAGTTTAACCCTCAACCCTCAAAATAGTTCTCTCCTCTAAAGAGAAAGAATATGACCTGTCTAAGATGGGTTTCTTTTATCTTACATTAACCCTAATAGCAGATTAATTTTTGACTTATGAGATGATGGTTTATAATGGCTCATGTAATGCACTAAGATAATTATGAGTTTCCCATGACTACTGAGCCAACAACTAACTCTATTTTAACCGAATAATAGAATAATAGAGTTGGAAGGGACCTTGGAGGTCTTCTAGTCCATTCCCCCCCTCCACTTCAGCAGGAAACCCTATACCATTTCAGACTCTCTTCTTAAGAACTTAAAGTGTTAGAGCATCCACAATTTCTGGAGCCAAATTGTTCCATCGATTAATTGTTCTCACTGTCATGAAATTTCTCCTTGGTTCTAGGTTGCTTCTCTCCTTGATTAGTTTCCATCCATTGTTTCTTGTCCTTCCTTCCAGTGCTTTGGAGAATAGCTGGACTCCCTCTTTTTTTTCTGGTAGCTCCTTAGATATTGGAACACTTTTAGTAGTGTCTTGTGCTTATCCAATCTTTTTTCAAAATAATAATAATAATTCTTCCACCTGTTCTCCTTGAGAGTTGACTCTATTTGTTTTGGAGCAAGACTTATGTCAACCCTGAAGCTATCTGGCCAAGGCCATTTTGAGGCTTCAATGTTGCCAGACTGAAGCTGAGGGATAGGGAGGGGGGAATAGAGATAGCTGGGGTTTTGTAGTCAAAACAAAATATTTTCTCCTGGGAACCAAGAACATTCCCACAGGTGGCCGGAGAGAGGAGGAGTGAACTTACCAGGCAACCAGACGGCACCTTGATTGGACCATGTGACTGATTGTTTGGGAAAGGGGGAAAAACATTTACTTTTAATTAGGTGAAAATTGCGGGAACATTCAGAGTCTGTTTTCACCAGCCAGCATGATATGCCCAATAAAACTATTATTTGAGGAAACTACTTGCCTCGGAGTTCTGTTTGCTACGGGAGTATTACTTGGAACCCGGGCAACTTATTAGTGGGGAGTTTGAAATTGGCAAGATGGTGGATGCCACAACAGAAGGCCCGTTCAGACCCATCTCATGTTCGGATAACCTGAGACTTGCATCATACTACCTGTACCTTCTTGCCTATTGTGACTCAGTTATGCATACCAGTGAAGCAGATTGCAGACCTCCCCGAGGACACTTAATTAAACTTATATTTTGAAATAAAAGTTTGTACTCTCACAAAAGCTTTCTGTCAATCAAAGAGTGTGCTTGTTAGCCAAAATGGTAAAGGGTTATTAGGGAACACTCTAGAAGGCCTAGGCAAATACATATTTTTTTACTTCAGGTCCTTTAAACACTTCAAAAGCTTATGTTCATTAAATATGCATACTGTATTGATTTTCAAAGTGCCCAAGGATAGTGCATAGCCTGGAATTACAATACCATAAAAAAAGAGGTTTTAGACTTAAGTGAACTTCAACAGATGACACCATTGCTTTCCAGTTGTTTACACATATTTAACAAATCTGCATGAATGAGGATGACAATACTGCCCTTGTTGAATTGTTGTTTCAGTATATAACAAGAGGAAAGATTGTATGCCTTTAAGTAGGGTTGGACAATCCTTAAGATCTCAAGAAGATTTAGTGCTAGCATTTGTCCTGGAATTCCTATGAAAATAAAAGCTTTCCAGATGCTCTCCCTGTTGCCTACCTTGGAATTGTTATGATACTCATGTCCTACAATATCTTTAAATCATCCCTTTTTAACAACCCCATAATCCCATATGGAGTGGGGTCTGAGCAACTGAATGGAGCTACGTGTTTACTGGCCAGATGCCCTTCCTGTTGCCAGTTGAGAGTTTTATTCAGCAGATATATTCTCAGTGTGCCCAGAGAGAGAAATATCTGCCTCTACCTAGGATCGAACTCACAACCTCCTGATTGTGAGGTGAGAGCTACACTTCTGGGCCACTCTATGATCAAAATGCAGATGCTTGGCACATTTATGACGGTTGCAATGTCCAGAGGTCATGGGATCACCCCCTGCGACCTTCTGACAAGCAAAGTCAATGGGGAAACCAATTTCAATTAGTAACAACCGTGCTACTAACTTACCAACTGCAGTGATTCACTTAACAACTGTGGCAAGGAAAGTTGTAAAACGGGGCAAAACTCACTGAACAAACATTTCACTTAGCAACAGAAATTCCGGGCTCAATTGTGGCCGTAGGCTGAGGACTACCTGTACACAGCTTACCCTGCCCTTCACAATGTACACACACACACAGAATAGAGGAAGGGAGCAGAAAAACACAGCACGTGAAAGGCAATGTTCAACTACCCAGAACAAAATTCAGGTATCCCCTAGGGTGCCCACTCGTAAAAGGACTGAAAGAATGGCAGGAACTTGCTATGCAGTCATTTTCTCCCTTGTTGTCCTCGCCTTGGTTAGCTTTAAAAAGAACTTCCCCAGGCCCCTTCCAATTTTGTTCCCCGAGATAAAATACCGCTCGCTCCCTCTTTTCTCAGCTTTCCTCTCCTCCAAGAGATCTGATGCCAAATGTTACGGTGAGGTTGACGAAGGAGAGGGTGGCTCCTTTCTTACATTGCCGTCTCTTTCAACAATGCACGCTGCAATAATAGCGACTATCTTTGCACTTGGATTTGTATGAGCAAAATACTGGAGGGGGGGGAGAAACACAATGCAATCACCTCTTGTATTTAAGAATCAAGGACATGCATTCATAAGAGAGCAGATTGTTTAAAACTAGACCACTGAACAACAGCTGGCATTAATCCACTTGTTTTACTGTAATCAAGCAAAGGCAGGATCAAGCAAAGGAGCAGTAGCCATGTTTTCATCCTGCTGAATGGATGAGACCAAAGCAAATACACCGAGGATCAACATCTGTGTTACACACGTATATTCTCTCTTTCTCTCTCTCTCCCTCCCTCTCTCCCACACGCATGCACACTCCATCCATTATAAAAATAATAACAAACAAATTTCCAAAAAAGATCGAAACCTTCCCCAAGCAAGCCTTGCATTAATCGAGGGCAACTGTTGTTATAAGGTATACACCATGCAGTCAGAACTAATAGCCAACAATCCAGAGTGCTGGTTTGTTTGACCTTCTGGTGACTGGTATGCAGCAAGGTAACCTTTATCCAACTCCGAAAGAAAAGGCAAATAGATTGGTCCCTGTCTCTCCCCATGTCCTCTGCTTATGCCAAGGGGACTGCTAACCTGAAAAAATGAAGACACCCTCCTATCAAACTCGATTCCTGGCAACTGCATCCATGCCTATTCCTTAGCATTATTACTATTATTACTATTATTACTATTATTACTATTATTATTATTATTACTATCATCATCATCATCATCATCATCATCATCATCATCATCATCATCATCATCATCATCATCATCATTATTATTATTAT
>JANHFL010006813.1:3194-17982 GCA_032468155.1 Oxyrhabdium leporinum | reverse complement strand
TCTCTTCTCTTCTCTTCTCTTCTCTTCTCTTCTCTTCTCTTCTCTTCTCTTCTCTTCTTCTCCTCTCCTCTCCTCTCCTCTCCTCTCCTTCTATTCTATTCTATTCTATTCTTTTTCATACAAAATTCCTCTTTCTCTTTCTGTGATCATCCTACTCACATTTCTTCCATTTCCTATTTTGCTTTTCATATCCACTTTTCTCAAAGAACCTCTCTTGACAATATGTAGAATTGGTCAATTCCACCCTCAGAACTTATCTTTCTGGCATCCTTTATTGGTTTTCTCAATCTTTCATCATTTTCAGGTTCGTATTAACTCCTTTGCCTCATGTAAATATGATCAGATATGCACTTAAAGCATTTTTCTAATTAAATATCAATCACCATGCTCATTTATTAATATTTCTCCATGTGGTTCTATCATTTTTTATACTGTCGCAACTAGTTACCACCAAACTATTTATGTCACACAACAACAACAAATTTTTTCAAATGTTTTAGTTGCACCATTTTCCCCAAACACATCTCCAAGTCTTCCGTTATTGCTGTAGATTTAAATGTGACATAATGCAACACAACCTGCAAGATTCCCACTTTCATGTAAATCACAAACCTCTGAATCACTGCAATTCATACAGTCTGATTTGCATTTCAGCCCTTTCATTCATAATTAAACCCACGACTTCACTTCCCTGCATGTATTAACCAGCTCCACTCCATAAGGCCATACCACCTTCATTCATAGCTATTACATCCATTTCCTTTTCTCTCAGCTTTGAGACACACAATGTATCTATTTTCTATTTCTTTGCTTTCATGACGAATTCATGTTGTTCAATTAAAATGGAACGTGAAGGAGATGAAATATAAGAGAGTCTTCCAATGACCCGAGTCACTTCTGGGTTGGAACAGAAAAATGAATAAAGGTCTTGAGAATTTGCCTTCAGCTAAATCCCAGAGAGATGGTGTTTAATTAGGCCTAGCGACTGGTACTGTATGCATCAAAGCATGATTATTAAATAAATTTTAAATGGGAGGAATCAAGCATTGGTTCTGTGGATGGTTTGTGCTTTGTTTTGCTGTCACTCAATCTTCTTTTTCTCCTTCCAGCCCAATTTCCTGTAAACTCAATTTGCTTTAGTTCTCCACTTTCACCTTTTAAGTTAAGTGAGACATTGGTTCAGTGAGTTTTGCCCCATTTTACCTTTCTTGCCTCAGTTGTTAAGTGAATTGCTGCAGTTGTTAAGTTCGTAACGCAGTTTTTAAGTGACTCTGGCTTCCCCATTCCTTTTGCTTGTCAGAAGGATGCAAAAAGATGATCACATGATCCCGGGACACTACAACGGTCATAAATATGAGACATTTGAATTTTGGTCACATGACCATTGGGACGCTGCAATGGTCATTAAGTGTGAAACGTGGTCATGAGTCATTTTTTTCAGTGCCATTGTAACTTCGAACAATAACTAAACAAATTGCTGTAAATCAAGGACTATCTGAACTTTGCCTGCCCACTATTACACCTCCAAGTTAATAAGCTAGTTGAGTTGGCATGCGTTTTTCAATATTCTGCTAATATGCCCAATTGTAGCAACAATGCTCTGCAACCCATCACACAGTTCCTATGGACCGAACATATTCTATTTACACTCTGCTTTGCTCCCCGTGTGTCTGCACCAAATACTTTCACACCTTCCCAGCTTCCTAGATTTCTAAGCAGTCCGTCACTTTTAAAATTCTCACAGCGACAACACATGCTGTCATTCAATTTTCTTTTTCTCTTTCCAGCCCAACTTCCTGTAAACTCAATTTGCTTTCATTCTCTACTTTCATCTTTTTTTTCCCCCACCGCTATATGGTTTCTTTTCTAAATATGGCTTCCCAGGGTGAAGTGCTGAAGGATAGAAATTTGCCTTTTTTTTTTAGTTATAAGGTAGTTTGATAGCTGTAAACCTAACTTGTATTGTTCAAACAGAAGTATGACCAGGCTTGTCACGGGAAATAGAGCTTCCTTTGATCTGGGTAAGTTAGTAAGCAAGAAATGTATTTGTATTCTTCTATCGTGTAAAGTTTCTTCTGACTCTTTCTTTGTTTGGTTCTTAGTTGGTCCTCTAGCACAAGAACACACCAACAAAATTCAGGAGCAAAATGGCCATTTTCAGGCAATATTATACTTTTTTCATATGAGTCCCATCTTGTTGGCTTATCCATGAGTTCCTTTTTAGGGCGAGATGGGCGGTGTACAAATTCAATGAATAAATAAGATCTGGTTCTTTCCCCAGGCCTTGGGATGGGATGGATGGGACTCCTTGCTGGTTGTGTTTTTGTTTATTTGTCATTATGTCATACAGAGTGACCAGATCCCATCCCCTTTTGATTTGTATTGGGTTAGGGTTTTGTTTTTTTTTGTTGATTTGTATTGCGAGCTGCTCAGAATCAGATGGAATTGGGCAGCACCTGAATTGAAGCAAATAAATAAACAAGCATAATAGTTAATGAGAAGTTAATCAGGAGGACAATTTTGGCTGCTTCGAATTCAGATAGGCTTCAAATTTAGATACAGTGCTTGGGATTTTTTAAAAAAGAAATAAGTGTTCAAATTATAACCCTTTTAGATTTTATGTAGGTATTTTGTATTCTTCCGTCATGTAAAATTTCTTCTGACTCTTTCTTTGTTTGGTTCTTAGTTGCCCTTGTAAACTGTGAGCAGTTTCTATAGAGCATTCCTTTGTTTTTATGTATTTCCTTTTTATTTATTTTTGCTATGGAGGGAGTCTTGCCTTAAAACTGGAAGTGATTCAGGTCTCTCCAGATGTTTCTGTCCCTATAGATGAGCTTGAAATCAGTGGTATCACCATATTATTATCAGTGTTATTTTGTAGCTAACGTATAAGGTGGTGTGTGTGAGAGAGAAAGAAAGTACCTTTCTTGAGTAAGAAAAGTTTGTTCTAGAATATTTCAGCTTATGCTGCAGAAATATGGAGATTTATAAAAGAACTTAACATGAGACGGGATTCAGAACAAGACATAGTTCCCAAGTCAATTACATAAGGTATTCAAGTAAAAAAATTAAGGCATGAGAAAAATATAAAGCTAGAATTGGCCAAATCTTATCAGAAAATATCAAAATGGTTGGAGAAGCAGTCTGGGGGCCACAGTGGTTAGAATGCAGGATTGCAGGCAAACTCTGCCCACAGCAGGTCAAGATTGTCTTAGCCTTCCATCCTTCCAAAGTCAGTAAATGAGGACCCAGATTGTTGGGGACAATATGCTGACTCTGTAAACTGCTTAAAGAGGGCTGTAAAGCACTATGAAGTGGTATATAAGTCTAAGTGCTATTGCTATGGCTATACTTCACAGCCATCACATAGCACAAGTTACTGTGTGTAGTGAATTTCTGGATTTCAAACCTAGTCAGTCCAACTAGATTTTGAACTGAGTTTATATAAATGTAGAAATGCTTTAAAGAAATCACTTAAAGTGTTTAGTTCAGGAAAAAAAAACCCAATCAAAGTTATAATCTTGTGATATTTTTTTTACACATGTGTGAAGATTCCAAATATTTCCCACTAGGATTACCGGAGATGTTATAAAAAATCTTCACTACACCCTTTCACTGGGAAAGAGTAAAACACTGTGGTTTTTTTTTCAGGTGAGACAGGACTATCAGGGCAACCTGGTCTACCCAATTATGGGATGGAGCATATTGCTTCCGCTTTCGCTTTTCAGCCCCAATCCGGGAGCCTTTGAAGACAGTCGCTTTCGCGACAAACTATTTTTGTGTTGAATTTCTATGGTGAAAAAATTTATTACTTTGTCAGTAAACATAAATTCAGCAGTAAAACACTATGTAAACTGCAGTCCTGAAGGATCTAACATTATTCTGAGCTGATCCAAATGACAGGGTTAGTTGAGTTGAAACAGTTTGGACACATTCTTCATTGGTAGACCATCTAAAATTGGAAGCAAGCTGACTTTGCTGGATCGACTTCCAATTCCATACCTCCAGTGGATTTCTTTTTGCAGCATTTGTGCATGTAGGTCAGGAAGAAACTGAGACATGTAGTTCATTTGTAAGTGCCCCAACATACAAACAAACCCTGGTTCTTTTGTAAGCATCTTAACGCACGTGCACACACACACACACTCCATTCTGGAATGATTATGGCTAAGAAGCTGCTGATTTCCATATTTCACATTTTACATGTGGCTGTTTCTGCCTAGGACACAGAAGAATAGAGTTGGAAGGGACCTTGCAGGTCTTCCAGTCCAACCCCCTGGCCAAGCAGGAGACCCTATACCATTCTGAAGAAATGACTGCCCACTTTCTTCTTGAAAACCTCCAGAGATGGAGCACCCACAACTTCCAGAAGTAAGCTTTTTCACTGATTAATTGCTCTCACCATCAGGAAATTTCTCCTTATTTCTAGATTCCAACAGTTCATTTCTTGCCCTGCCCCCAGATGCTTTGGAGAATAGGGCAATCCCCTCTTCTCTTTGACAGCCCCTCAAGTACTGGAAGGCTGCTATCATGTCACCGCTAGTCCTTCTTTTTCGTTATGTCAAACACGGGTGTCAAATTCAAGGCCCGCAGACTGGATCCGGCCCACGATGTGTTTGGATCCGGCCCGTGGGGATGTCCTGGTCTACGCAATGCAAAGAGGAAAGATCGGCCCAGTCTACCCAGTGCAAAGAAAGATCAGGCCAGCATAGCTTCAGCACGGTCTACCTGGTGCAAAGAGGAAAGATCAAGCCAGTGTGGCATTGGCCCGGTCTACCCAATGCGAAGAAGAAACATGTCGGCACTTCAGGGAGTGGCATCAACCTGGCCACACCCACCCAGTTGGCCATGCCCATCTCCCCCCTCCCCGAGGTCAACCACAGCCCTGGTGCGGCCCTCAATGAATTTGAGCTTGACACCCCTGGGTTAGATATACCCAGTTCGCTCAGTCATTCATCATATGATTTAGCTTCCAGACCCTTTAGCATCTTTGTTGCTTTCTCTGCACTCTTTCTAGGGTCTCCACAACTTCTATCGTGGTGACCAGAATTGGATGCAGTATTCCATGTATGGTCCCACCAGCGCCAAGTTTTTACCTAGAACAAAGTACACTGCATCAAGCACAGCAGGGCACAATGTTTAAGCCAATGCAAATTGAAAAAAATGATTACCTCAGAGCAAGTAAATTTAGGTGCTTGTTTCATTTTCAGTGATCTGAAGGTGAGCAGAAAATAATAAAGGCCATTTCAACCTTCTAGAGACTATTCTACTCACAAAGGGGGTATCCTGGCGGTGCAGATATGCCCTAAGATAAGCAGTGCAATGTTACACTGAGATAAAAGCAATTTACTTTGAAATACAGGAGTGCAATCTCAGCCTTCAAAAGAGAAGGGCAGTTTCCAAGGCAGCCGCAGATAAATCTGTCTTTTTCCCTCCTTTCCTCCCGTATTTCATTATCAAATCTTCCTGTCATGTTGACATAGAAATTTTTGTACAATCTAATCCAGAAAAAATCCAGTAAAATTCTCGCCCATACTTAATCCCTGGCTCCAAGGTCCTGATTAGATAAGACTTTTTAAATTAACGATTAACAAAATAGAAAAACCAGATTCCACATTGGTAGAAATATCATTATCCTTATTGTGCGTTTTCTGTCTCCTACCCGCTCCTCTCTGCCCCATCATCCTCGAAGCAGTTTTGACAACTGGAATAATATCTGGAATTTTGAATAAAGAAAGAAGAGGAAAAAGCTTTAGAAACCGTTCATCTCTCTTGTCAGAGGGTGAGGCCAAAATGAGACAATTTCATCTCCAATCTGCTTTAACATTCCTTTGTTATTCCAGTATGTATCATGGAAGCCACCAATTTCCTTCACTCCGTCCCTGTTCAAAAGAAATTGCTGTAAAAGTCATGCTTGTTTAATTTGGTGCTCTTTGTGAACAAGGAACGGGCGTGCGTTGTTTACCACATAGAGTTGTGGTCACTCAGGCATAGGGCTAAATGAGACATGGATTAAGCAGGTCTGACTGTATTTAATTTGCAAAACTAACAGCACAGTTGGAAGGAATGACAAATCCACTGCGTGAGGGGAATGAAGATGCCGCTTTTCCAATTAAAGGCCATTTCTCCAAAAATGCATCTTAAATTGACCTACCGTGAATACAGAGCAAGGAGAATGGATGTTCTTTAAGGCGTTATGAAGTCTGTGCCTTTTTTTTTTTCCTCCTCACATCTTTCAGGTCTGACTGCCAATTTTTTATTGGGCTCTTCAAATTGATAATACTTAAGCATTGCTTTTTAAGACAGATCCAAGCAGAATTAATTATATTTCCCTCGCTGCTGCTTCTTTCCAGTTTGGAATGCTTTTCGTTCATTTTGCATTCAGATGAGGGTGTTTTTATCCATCTGGTCCTCTGTCATGTGACTTTATTTCAACAACAAAAAAAATCTTATTCTAAGGGCAAAGGGCATTTCATGCACCATCGATCTGGCTGCACTTCTAAGAGCTGCTGAAAAAAAGGAAACCTGCTTTTACCTTAGATGTCTCCATAAACAGTCTTCCACTCCTTGGTTTATATCCAAATCTGTTTGGACTTCATCTGCTACACTTCCTTGACGCTTGGGCCAATAAATAAAAAGTCATTTTTACTTCTACTGAAAAATTATATGAAATGCCTTTCGAGGACTGCAGATCCCTGAGAAGTCTTTCTCACACAGAGAGACACTGACACACATGTACCCTAGAGACAGTAAACTCAGCATGAACAATTTAAGCTCCTATATCGGTGAAAATTTTGGAGGTAGACACCAGACCTGCTATCATTTTAGATGATAGAGGACATTGACTTTGCTTGTCAGACAGTCGCAAAAGGGGATCACATGACCTTACCTGTCATAAATATGAGCCAGTTACCAGTTTTGATCATGTGAACATGGGGAAGTTGCAATGGTTGTAAGTGTGTGAAAAACGGTCATAAGTCCGTTTTTTTTCAGTACCATTGTAAAAGGTTGTAAGTTAAGGATTACCTGTATTTTTCACCCCCCGTACATAAATAACAGCTCACAGCTGTGCAAATGTGGATTGATAACTCAGTCAAACATATATGCAAGACAAGCCATTTCATCAAAGACCTGTGAAAAACACACTATTTATAGAGAACCTATACCTTCTTCTTGCAAACTAAATCAATATTTCCCCCTTTTTTCCTCTCCATTGATCATCACAATAGCAGCATGAGTTTCACAAAACTCAAAGGATATAACAATTTCTCGCGGGCAAGTCTGCAGAATGCAGTAGGATGCAAAGCCATTATTATAGAATATCTCTTTCCACTTAGACTGCACTTGATTTCTCAGTTTTGATGTAGACAGTCTGCATAATGGGATCTCAGAAGGATTACTAGTGCCCAACAGCAGCATTTGGGCTGACTTAATAGCAGATTAAAGGGAAGGTGGGTGGGGGGGAATAAAAGAGAAAAACTGAGGGTCCAGCATCTGCTCAAACAATTGCAAAGAAAACAAGTTTCTACCTGAGCAACTGATTGTTTTCTTAATCATAGGAGTGAATTAAGTCTTCCATTATAACCCACAGGAAGAATCCTTGTAATATCTCCATCTGTCCTACAAAATATCAAAGAAATGGTGGAACAATTTATACCTGTACCTGTCTCAAGCTTTATGACAACTCTTTTTCCCTTAATGGCTACAAGCTCTAAAAATAAAGTGTGGGTAGTCCTCGACTTACAACGGTTCATTCAGTGACCATTCAAAATTACAACGTCCCTGAAAAAAAAGTGACTTATGACCACTTTTCACACTTAGGACTATTGCAGCATCCCCGAGATCCTGTGACAAAAATTCAGACATTTGGCAACTGACTCATATTTATGACAGTTGCAGTGACCCAGGGTCCCCTTTCGTGATCCCGTTTTGTGACCTTCTGACAAGCAAAGTCAATGGAGGAGCCAGATTCACTTAACAACCGTTTCACTAACTTAACAACTGAGTGATTCACTTAACATCTGTGGCAAGAAAGGTGGTAAAATGGGGGCAAAACTCACTTAACAAATGTGTCGTTTAGCAACATAAATTTGGGGCTCAATTGTGGTCATAAGTCGAGGACTACCTGTAATTCACATATACATGCACACATATATACAGATGCACACACTCAGGGCATACTACAGAAGTCATACGACTGGTGCTAAACTGGGGATCAAACCTATTTTAAAAGTTATATTTCACTCCAGAATCCAATATTCACTAAGTAGTTATTCCTGAATTTAGTTAGTTCTCTGTTCCTGTTCTGTACAATCCCAGCATGAAAATAATTTGCATCAAAGCACTACAGTTCACTGTTCAAATGATTCTCCGTGGATTAAAAAGTTCCCTCCTTCTCCGTCCTTCCCCCCACTTGAAGGAATAATATTTTGATTATTTTTTTTTTACACCCAATAAATTCTGCCATCATAATTATATGTAAAGTGCATTCTATATCTGATGAGCAGAAACCAGGGAAAATATGACTGACATTACCATTAAATTCTTCATTTTTACATAGCTGCATAAATGCAAAAGTATTCCTAGACAAATGTAACCTCGTACTACTTCAGGGCAGAGGAATGGTTTGTCTTGAATCCATTTGTTTCATAAATTCCGCTATACCAAATGCACACTTTTTAAATGAAAAAAAAAAAATCTGTTAAAGGAGGAGCGTAAATGGATTGCCACCTTTTCTTGCCACTGAAAGCAAGCTACGCCAAAGCTTAGGGGGGGGGAAATCTATTGTGTGACAAGACACACATTTGACACACAGCTATGGATACCTAAAGAGAGACACCTCCTTGACCTGGCATATACTTTCATTATTACTGTCTCTTCTTTTACCGAAGATGCAGCACATCACTTTATAGCCCTAATTCACACTATAAATCAAAAGTATATGAGGTTTTCAAGTCTTAAAAAGTCAGGAGGCAGTGGTGTATCGGTGTCTCCCCAATCAGCGTGAGATAAAAACAACTGAACCGAGCTTTGAAAAACAGAGTCACCCAGTCAGATATGCTTAACTGCAGCTATTATTAAAGTGGAGGAAAAAGTCTACATTTTTCCATCCTTAATTTTATCCTCTCACTTTTTCGTTAAGTCTGCATGAAAACAGTATTTCCCTACCTAGTTCTCTTGATTTATACATTGTTGTTAACTTGCATACCTTTGGGGGAATTGCAAATAGCACTGCTGGGAAAACAGCAAATCTGGGAGTAGTTATTGATTATATTGCGTCAAACCCACATTGGCTCTCAGCAACCACATAGGTAGATTTTAACAGAATAGCAGAGTTGGAAGAGACCCTGGAGGACTTCTAGTCCAGCCCCTGCTCAAGCAGAGGACCCTATACCATTCTGGATAAAAGGCTGTCCAATCTCTTCCTGGAGACAAGCCATTCCACTGATTCATTGTTCTCATTGTCAGAAAATTTCTCCTTAGTTCTAGGTTGAATCTTTCTTGGATTAGTTTCCATCCATTGCTTCTTGTCTTGCCCTCAGGTGCTTTGAAGAATAGGTTAACCCTCTTTTCTCTGTGAACGCCCCTCAAATGTTGGAAGACTGCTATCATGTCACCACAAGTCCTTCTCTTTGTTAGACTAGGCCTTTTCAGTTCTGGCAACTGTTTAATCACATGTTGTAGCTTCTCTGCATTTTCAGTTACTACTCAGTTATTACTTGCCCTAGGTAGTACTTGCCCTCAGTTACTACTTGCCTGAGGTCTAATCATATGCAGCCTTCATTTAAGAAACAAGCATGTACACTTCCTACATAGAAGTAGGTAAGATTGTTACTGATCCTGACTCTCCTAAAATCAGGGGCAATGGAAAGAGCTGTGCATATTTGCAGGGCTCTATCTCTTTGTCCCTAATCTCAGAACAGCTGGAAATTGCCCCACCATGGGCATAACAACATGTGTACACTGTTTCAAAGTCTGCCTTAAAAACCAGAGAAACATGGAGCTATCTTTTGGCATGGAGGCCATAACAATGTCTGTATTTAATATTGTTTTTATTAAATCTGATATTTCTGCAAGGAAGATGTTTGCAAGGTCTGGTCATCTGGCACAGGTTCTTAGAAACTGAAGTGTGATTCATTTTCTCCTAATCATGGAACATAGAATAATAGAGTTGGAAGGGATCTTGGAGGTCTTCTAGTCCAAACCCCTGCTTGAGCAGGACACCCTTTTGGATAAATGATCGTCTACTCTCTTTCTGAATCCTCTATTGATGGAGCACACACAAGTTCTGAAGGCAAATTCTTCCATTGGTTGATTGCTCTCACTAAGAAATTTCTCCTTAGTTTTAAGTTGCTTGTCTCCTTGGTTAATTTCCAAACATTGTTTCCCGTCTTGCCTTTTGGTGCTTTGGAAAATAGGTTGACCCCCTCGTCTTTGTAAGAGCCCCTCAAATATTGAAACTCTGCTATCATGTCTCTCCTAGTCCTTCTTTTCATCAGACTAGACATACCCAATTCCTATAACCATTCTTCATATGCTTTAGCCTCCAGCCCCCTAAACATTCTTGTTGCTCTTCTCTGTACTTTTTCTAGAGTCTCAACATGTTTTTAATATTGTGGTGACCAGAACTTGATACAGTATTCAGTATATGGTCTTACTAAGACTTTGTAAAGTGGTACTAGAAGTTCATGTGATAATAATAATAAAAAACCACCTCTGTTTGTTAAGAGTAAAAGCCTTCTAAAGTCTTCAGATTATATTTCAAAAGATCAAAGTAATTAGCACCCCTGTTTTTCTCTACAATTTCTCCATTGGAGCCCTTTCAGTAGTAGCACAGTGAATTCCTGTGGTTTCCTGATTCTTAGATACAAGGAATGGAATCAAGCAGTAAAGATTTTTTTTTTATCTTGGATAGCACTATTTAAGGCTACAGATTGCAAAGGGATTACATGTTAAATACGCAACACCCACACACTTATACCCAAATCCTCTTTGAGTAGTGAATACTCAGCCTTGAAATGTTTGTTTTCTTTCATGCAATTTCATCTTCCTTGCACACATCTCATCGGCAAATTGTACAATCCAAAAAGCTCTTCGTATCTTTATACGGTAGGTTATGCAAACTGGATCGGGTGGTAGCAGTAGATGAGCAATTTTTGCTGAGTTTAGAAGCTAAGCAGGATCAGACTTTGTTGGGACTTAGAGGTCAAACTTTCAGGAAAAAGATGAGGATTTTTTTAAAAGTATCCCAGAAGAACACGGCAGCAAATCCCTGCTGCCCTATTGCCGAGAAAAGTGCAATGTTCTGGCCATATAATTATCAACAATTGAAACTTGACTTTAATGCATTTTCTACCTATGAAAACTGGCTCTTAAAGGTAACAAAAGTCCCATGGGTATTCTTTTTATCAGTGTTTTTCAGTCTTAGCTACTTTGAGATGTGTGGGCTTCAACTCCCAGAATTACTTAGTCAGCATAACTGGCTGGAGAATTCTGGACATTGAAGTCCATTTATCTTAAAATGGCCAAAGTTGAGAAAAAGAGCTTATTTGGACTGTCTGTTCAAATTAATAGTAACCCCTTTGTACTCCTATGTTTGGAAGACAATTTGTGGAGCTAGCAGAGATAGCAAGAGTGGGAGCACATCTCATCATTAAGATGGAGATGATGATGGTGGGAAGCCAGTGTAGAAAGCCATGGAGATGGTCTTGAAAAGAATCTTCAGAAGCAGGAGCAGCAGCATTCAATAAGTCCTAAGAAATGAGATGGTAATAGGAAGAGGATCAGACTGGCAGAATAATTAGAATCTTCCTGTGTAGCCAGCTTCTTGTTCTGGTTTACCTTCTAGGACTGACAGCAAGAAAGGGTAGTAAAAGGCATTGATAGAACAGTAGGTGTAGTTGTTGGCCACCTACTTAATCCTACAGTAGAAAAAAGGAATGACACACATTGTGCTGACAATAACATCCTTCCTTATCTACAGCTTCATGGGACAGTACCTAGTATGCTAGCAACAAAGATGATCAAGGTCTGGAGAATAGTTAAGAGAACTAGGTATGTCTAGCTAAAGGAAGAGAAGGATTAGTGGTGACATGATAACTGTCTTCCAGTACTTGAAGGGCTGTCATAGAGAAGAGGGGAATTGACTTTTTCTCCAAAGCTTCAGAGGGCAGGGTAAAAAGCAATAGGTAGAAGCTCATCAGAGGGAGATCCAACCTGGAACTAAGGAGAAACTTCCTGATAGTAAGAACAATTAATGGAACAGCTGGTCTCTTGGAAATGTGGGTGCTCCATCATTGGAGGTTTTCAAGAAAAGATTGGACAATCCTTTGTCCAGGATGGTATATTGTGCCTTGGGCAGGTGATTGAACTAAGAGACCTTTAAGGTCCCTTCCAGCGCTATGATTCTAAACTCCAAATTCTGTACCTTTCTTCTTGTGTATTTTATGTAGTTTGCTGTGTAGTTTGAACTCATAGTGCCTAGTTTTGAAAACCAAATTTTAAAAAAGGTGCGATTTTCTAACATTAATGGGACGGAAGGCAGATACTAGTTGAACATCAGAAAGAACTTCCTAATGTCAAGAGTGGATGATGGAACTAATTTCCCAGAGACTTAAGGGAATCTCTTTACCAGGCATGCTAAGTAAAGGGGAGAATGTCCACAGGTGTTTTGGAGTTCTGAAATGAGCGGAAAATGGCATCCATAAAAAAATGGTCCCTTTCAACACTGTCATTTTAAGAAATCGTTGAACTCAGTATCTGTTCATCATTAACCAAGTTGCAAATATTCTTGAGCGTCCTCCTGTAGGCAAAATATGGGCTCCTCTGCACTCAGGTGTCAAGCAACAGATGCCACCAATTTTGTTATTTACCTTTTGACCTGCTGCTGTGGTTAAGCTCTGTAGAAAATTGCTCAGCCTTTGCCCAAGTGGGAAACGGAGTGACAATGCAGATAATGGTGATAAGTCACCTATCGTAGCTCAGCTCAACACAGAGGAGACTCCTCCATCTGTTTCCTCCATTTGCTAAGGTTGAGAAATGTCAAGAAAACCAGTCAGACGTTGCCTGGGGAGGGAGAAGAAACAGTTTTGATCCGTGGGAAAGGACAGTGAGTTGATCTTGTAGTATTTATCCTTAATAGTATTTATTCCTTCTGAAGTATAATTTTTGAGGGTTAATTTCTGGGGCTTTAGAGAATACATATTTGCCCCAACTCCGATTACAAGTAGTCCTTGATTTACAATGATTCCTTTAGTGACCATTTGAAGTTACAATGGCACTGAAAAAAGTGACTTCTGTTTCTCACACTTATGACCATTGCCACATTACCATGGTCACATGATCAAAATTCAGGCATCAGATAGAAGCCTGCAAAAGGGGGGAGGGGAATCATACCATTTATTCTAGTTTGACAAATCAACCTGTCCCTACACTTATGACTGTTGTAGGACCCCTGGTGGCACAGTGGTTAAAATGTAGTATTGCAGGTGAACTCTGCTAGCATCCTGGAGTTTGATTCTGATGGGGCTCAAGGCTAACTTAGCCTTCCATTCTTCTGAAGCCAGTAAAATGAGGACCCAGAGTGTTGGAGGCAATATGCAAATAATGCCGACATTGTAAGCCACTCAGAGAGTGCTGTAAAGCCTAGGGGCCGGTGTATAAGTCTAAATACTATTGCTATTGCTTTTGCTATCCTCGGGTCTATTGATCAAAATTTGGCCACTTAGTAACTGGCATGTTTTATGATGGCTCCCAGAGTCACGTCATTTGTGACCTTCCGAGCCAGCTTCCAACAAGCAAATTCAATGGGAGAAGCTGGATTCACTTAACAACTGTATGAGTCACTTAACAAGTGCAATGATTTCCTTAACAGTCATGGCAAAAAGTCATAAAACTGAGCATGACTAACTGAACAAACACCTTGCTTAGCATGACATGCTTAGCAATGGAAATTCTGGTCCCGATTGTGGTCATAAGTCGAGGATTACCTGTAAGCCTATTGCCTTAGTGTATGCTTTTCCAGAACCTGTTCAGATGCCATGACCACCTTCAATTGCTAGCTAATAAATAAATGAGAGAAAGTTCACTTTACTTTTGTGGATAATGCTTCTCTAAATAACCAGAATCACTACATACTCTATCTTAAAAAGGGTGGGATCAAAGATACCCTGAGTCTTGCATGCTGAAGGCTGAACTAAGCAATGAGTATAACTAAAAGGGATCAAATCCAAACAAAGCCCAACAGGATCCAAATTAGTAGAAAGAAATAAAGTATTCTCCATTTAGACGCCAGCTGCATTCTTTTCAAATAAAGTTAAGATGCACACTCCACCTTCTTGCCACCAAGAAGGTCATTCTGAAAAGAAAAAAAAGGAGTAACTTGAAAGGTGAAAGGGATGGTTTCAAAAGACTTCTAAAGTTCATAGGAAACATTTTATCTAACACTTTGAATCGGGAGAGAAGCAGCCTATGATTAAGGAGAAAATTCCTAACAGAACAGTCAACCAGTGTAATAAATTGCCTCCAGAAGTTGTGGATGCTTCATCACTGGAGGTTTTTAAGAAGAGACTGGACAGCCATTTGTCAGAAATAGTATAGGTTTCCTGTGTAAGAATAGAGTAGAGTAGAGTAGAGTAGAGTAGAGTAGAGTAGAGTACAGTACAGTACAGTACAGTACAGTAGAGTACAATACAGTACAGTACAGTACAGTGTAGAATAGAATAGAATAGAATAGAATAGAATAGAATAGAATAGAATAGAATAGAATAGAATAATAACTTTATTGTCA
>JANHFL010006812.1:27862-49044 GCA_032468155.1 Oxyrhabdium leporinum | reverse complement strand
GGAAGATGTCCGAATGGAAACCGTGGGAGCCCTTGATAGAAGAGCCTCCGGCCAACCAGTGGAAATGGCCTATTTGAATTCACCTGTTAATACATCTCATATTATACTGCCTGTGCTTCTGATGATGTGCTGTACAAATAAAAGTCCTACAAATGTTTCCACATTTATTAATCCCTGTTGAACTTTACATAGCTTCTGTGTGTAACCATGAAAACATATTTCTCTTAAACTTTTACTGGGTCAACAACAAAAAAAAAAGATACTATATCTAATAGTCTTAATAATCCTGTACCTAACTTTGATTGCACGTGTGTACGGTAATTAAAAGTTCAAGTAATTAAAGTTGCCAAAGGCATTGAAAATGATAAACATAAAACTTGAAAGCATGTCCTAAATAAGCAGTCTAAAATAGCACCAGTTTTTTTTTAATGTAGCCCATGCTGAATTCTGTTTATACTATATAATTAAATGGAATGAAATATGATATAGTTTCTAAAATTTGTCCAGAATGAGGGTGGATCTTTTCTAGTGTTTGACTGCTATTCTCTCACAGCATTGTCAATTATCAATGGGGATCTTGGTTTTGCTTCTTAAGAATGATCATTTTAATACTAATATTGCATGTATAATTGTGAAGACCTCCATACTTATCCTTGTGTGGGTTGCTAGGTTGGTTAAATTATTTACAATTACTTCCTGATATTATTATCAATACTATCCAGCATATAACAGTCATTATAGAGAACAATCCCATGTTGTGTCCTGAACATTAAGACATAATTTACAAATGCAACTAGGGGCTTTAATTGATAAGAAAATGTGCAAAGGTTCTCGAACTGTAAATAGACAAGGATGGCTCTGAAATAGGTCAGTGAAATTGCTGCAGTAAATGAAGAGGTCAAAAAGTATTACATCAATGATAATCTATGGGGATAAAAATACCATTCCATCAGGTGGCATCAGGTACCGTTTGACTGATTCTCTGAAATTGATAGCATTACTCTCGTTATATTTAAGGCAAGGAACTCTTATTAGTGCATATGATTATTGACAGCATTATCAACTCTGAGGAAGAACCCATATTTATGTGCTTCTTTGATATTTTATTTTGTATAGGTGTGCATATAGTCTTCGATACCAGTAACCTTAAAGCATAGAATTATGCATAACATTTCCACTGTTCAAAGTTATGTTCAAGATACACTACCAAACCATTTCTCCCCATTTCTTAGGAAAATGTAAAAAGATGGCAAAAGCCTATTCATTTTGGTTTGAAGCTATTGCTTTTAAATCAATGAAGAATTCTGTTCATTTTGTATGAGCCACTGTTGCCAATGGAGTAGATAATAATATATGGTTTTGAGAAGGTACAAATCATTAATAAAGTTAATATTGATAACATTTTATATAACTATACTAAAATATCTTTTTCAATCTTTTCCAGTATCCTTCACATGAAAAGTACTTGTTTTTTTAGAAAGGATACATGGGAGATCCAACATAAAGACCAGCCAGCTTTAATGTTGATTTAAATATATTAGTGGTACTGCCATGAAGCATTAAGAAAACTAGGTCTTGTTCAATATAAACAAGTTTGGATTTTATAAAAAAAAAGTTGTTCCACTAATTTTGTAGAGTTTTCTGGAAGTAGGTTGAAAGTAGAGCTGGAGGTGTTGAAAAACAACTTTTGATTAAGTCTGTTACAAAAGCAGTTTTAATAGTCATAAGGAAAGCTCTTTTGGCGTAAGACTTATTAAAGAACAATGTAGGAATTAACAGATAATATTTCAGTGAATTCTCCTTTACAAGGATCAGTTTTTAAAGTTGTTCATAAATCGAATACTGAAGTAGCAAATTTGATGATAACATCAAATTAATTAGGCTGGTTTAAACAGAAATCAATTACAAAGAGCTGGTTGGATTTGTCCAAACCTGAATGAACTTTGATTTTTCTTTTTAAAAAATGTCCTGGTTAAATAAAGTAAAGTGATGCACATTGCTATATTAGACAGCATGTAATAGTATATGTATAACATTATGAATGGATTGTGGATTATAGACATATTTTTTAAAGTATAAATTATTTCTCAGAGAGGGTTACCAATTGGGTTGCAACAATCCCTATGCCAACAACAACAAAATACAGTAAAATCTATGTTGTTGCCTGATAGTTATCGTGTACGGTATTTTATATACTCAGATGGAATAGCTGTATTTTTTCAGGGCACATCTGTAAAATATTCTTAGAGTAGTAGCTGTGGAGTACCCAAGAGTCCCTGTTTTTCTCTTTCCCAAGCAAAGAGGCTATCAGTTCAAGGAATCCTGGACCTAACATACAGTGGTTTAATTTCACACCAATTCTGCCCAGTGTAAATAACAGCTTTATTTCAATCATCTGGATTTCTGGCCTAGTTGTCAACATTTTTCTTTCTTTGTCAAAGAAATATGTAGAATCATCTAGAGAAAATTTGTTGCAAAGAAAAAAAAATCAAGGCAATTGATTGGAACTGCATTGCTGAGATTTTATTAGTCTTCATTACAGTCTATGAAAAAAGTACTTATAACCTTAGATGCTGAAGTTACTATTAATTGCAATTTAAAATTCCTTTTGGCTATCTTAGCTGGCTGAATGTACATCACGCATATATATCTATATACACACACATTGTTGTTAAAAAAACAGAATCCTTGAAAACTAGGATTTGGTATGCCAGAGGTAAGCCCCTAATAGTGACTGGGAAGTCTCCAGAGGAGCACAGCAATAATCGGAACGATCAAAGTAAAATATTGCTTCATTTTACTCCTGGAAACTCTTAATTTAACATCAGAATGTTGCACTTTCTTGATGAAGAATCCATATGGGAATTTTTGCCTCAGTATCTTCATAGATTGAACCGAAATCACCATAACCATAGGACAGGATTTCTTATAATACATTTTCCAGTTACAATATAACATCAGTAGTACTATGTGATTCTAGAAATTTACTCAGTAGTAGTTTTATTAACTTTACTGGGACTTATTCTCATGTTGGAAGGTGACAAAATTGCAGTTTTGAACCCAGTGAATTCTCTACAGCATGGGTACACAATCTACAACATCCAACTACACAACTGTTTTTGCAGTTCTCAATCCTAATTAAGTTAAGATTAAATGTAATGGCTTTTAATAATTAGATAAGATGAGATTTAAGATTTTTTAAAAAAACAAACCCTCTATGTGTTACTTTTTGTTTTGATCATACCCATTTTCTCTTATATCCTGCCCCCTTCAGTCCTGCTCATCTTATTTATCCCTACCATACATATAAATCTTTCATGTGCTTTCATGTGGGTAATAGTAGAGATGCAGATGTAATAGAGAAGACCAAAAGAAAATAAGACGGTCTTATTTTCAGGAAAACATGGGTAATAGAATATTAAGGTATATAATCAGATTTTGCTTGAGACACTTTAAGAACCAATTATTTTCCACAGATAGGCTGGTCCAGGTTCTAATAACTGAAGAAAATAGATTTAAACTTTTTTTTTGTTTGCTTGCTTTGAATTTTAAAATTATTTTCTCAATTAGATCTTTTCTAATTATAGAAAAATAATAAACCTAAAGGTTTATATGACCTTTAAGTGTTCTTAATCGGAAAACATAATTTTATCGCAGTACGGATTCTCTTTCCATTGCTTAATGTTTAGTATATACTTTTTGATTTTTTTGCTTTTATCATTAATTTTTTTACAAATCATTCTGACATCTGTATAGCATAAAATGGTATAGAAAAATGTAAATAAATAAATGGACTGACTTTGTTCTAAAGCCACTTGATATTTGTGATACTTACTCAATATATTCGTTGAAGTACAATGCATTTATAAACATCAATCCTTTAAAATTTGAGACAACCATCTGGGATAATTCTGCAACTACCCGTGTTTCCCTGAAAGTAAGTCTCTGTCTTATATTTTTTTCACCACCAAAGAAGGCACCAGGTCTTGTTTTTGAGGAGGATGTTGTCCATTGACTCACCTCACTTGTGTGTGTTTCCCCTGGCCTCCTTTTCACTGTCAAAAGCCTTCAGGAAATTGTTCTGTGGCTGACAAGGCTGGCAAGGCTTTCCTGAAGGCCTTTGCAGCCGATAACAGAGCTCCGGATCAATCCGGAGCTCTGTTATTGGCTGCAGGGGCCTTCAGGAAAGCCTTGCCGGCCCTGCCAACTGCAGAAGAAATGGACTGGCAAGGCAGGTATCGGGGTATGCAAGGCCTGACTGCAATTGTCCATAGGTAAGTAGTAGGGCAGCTCCACCCCCCATCCCCACCCTAGCTTAATTTGTACTTGGGCACCCTGGAGTGGACAGGGTCTTTTTAGGGCTTATTGGAGGGGTAGGTCTTATATTGGGTGCACATGTAAAAATCAAACTAGGACTTTGGGGGTACGTTGTATTTTTTGGGAAAACAGTATATGGTTTAATTAGGTAGCCCATTGGACTGGTGTGGTTTGTAACTTTGATAGCTTTTTAATAAAATAATGATAGTAACAAAATATGGAAAGTTGAGCAGAGTGGCAGTCATCTGAATATCCCCTTGTACAGAAGAACCTGATGTTAATTTTAGAAATAAGTTGCTAAACAAAATCAGTATGTCAAATAGATTTTATTACACTCTTTACTATTCTAGCAATCACAGCTAATATATTTAAAATTTCAAACAGCATTTTTCATTTCTTTTAAGTAAAGCAGAATGTGTGATTAATTTGAGTTTCCAGTAGGCAGATTTAAATCTCATAAAGTGAAAAAAAAATTGCCTGGGTAGCAATTAACATCCTTGGGAATTCTAGAGACCAGTTAAAGTTAACCCACAAATCAAATTCTTGATCAGTCTCTGTAGATCAGGGGTGTCAAACTCAATTTCATCGAGGGCCAGATCAGCATTATGGTCACTGTCCAAGGGCCAGGTGGGCATGGCTGGGTGATCGTGATTGGGTGGGAATGGCCAACTTGATGCTGCTCACCTCGAGGGGCGCTTGTGATGGCCAGACAAGGTGCTGGGAGGAATAATCCAGGACGATAGGAGGAATAATCCAGGATGAGTGCCAAACCATGGGGGGGGGGCAGAAGAGCATCAGTCCTTGAGAGCATCTGGGGAGGGTACCTGGGGGGGTGTTGAACGGTGCTGGGGTGCGGTGGGGGAGCAGCCAAACTGCCCTTTTGATTTTAGGCTGGAGTCCAGGCACAGAGGGAAGAGAGAGGTCAAAATGTGAAGCCCCTGCCCACTGCTGCCTGCCCATTGCCCACGGCAGTTTTCTATTTTCACTCCCCACCCCATTGCAGTGTCAGGGTTCCAAGTAATAACTCAGTAGAAAGCAGAACTCTGAGGCAAGCAAGTTTCTCAAAGAACAATTTTATTGGAGATATCATATTGGCACAAACTGGTGAAAACCGACTCTGAAAGTTCCTGCCGTTTTCACCTGATTAAAAAGTGAAAGTTCCCCCTTTCCCCAAATAATCAGTCACATTGTCCAATCAAGTTGCTGGCTGGTCGCTTGGTAACTGGACTCCTGCTCTCCCCAGCCACCTGTTGGAATGTCCTTGGTTCCCACAGGAAACTATTTTGTTTTGGCTGCAAACCCCCATCTAACTATGTCCCCACTCCCTATTCCTTCTTTGCACTGTGGCAACCCTGAAGCCTCCAAAAGCAGCCCTGAAGGCCGCAGTCAGAGTTGATATGCAGTTCAGCTGCCCCTCCTACCATTCCCCAGCATTGTTCGAACCCCCGCCCCGGCACCCTCCCCTGCTGTGCACAAGCATCGCTGCCCTGCCAGCTCCCCCCCCAGGCATCAGAAGCAGCTGCACGCAAGCAATTTTTGCCTACCATCTCCCCAGGTAACCTTCCCAGCCCTGCTTCCCCAAGCGGGGACCCGGCTGCACTTACCTCCTTGAGGCTTTTGTTGCTGCTGCTGCTGCCCCCTCAAGACGAAATGAGGCGAGACCAGGCAAGGCCAGGCAAGGAGAGTCAAGGCCAGGAGTGATAAGGCATTACTGAGAGGGGCCAAGCAACGTGAGACCAAGCAGGGCAAGGATGGGAGGGGCGGAGCGAGGCATAACAAGGCGAACGAGCTGCGTGTGCCCAGAAGGAGTTCCCGGCCAGGCTGAGGCAGTGGGAGCCAGTCCCTTGCTGTTTCCAGGCCGGCCTCGTGGGCCAGATACAACCTCGCAGGCCGGGTGCGGCCTATGGGCCTTGAGTTTGACACTCTTGCTGTAGATAATTAGAACATTGATGAATATGTTTTCAGTGGTTATTTTAGATTTAGTGGTATAACTTGCCATGAAACTAATTCGAACTAAACATAGATGTAGACTGCAATTCTATGCACACTTTTCAGAAAACATGAATAATTTCAATCTCTCTTCTGGCATGGGGATATTAAAATATTAACATGCATAGTATAATTGTCTCTCTGGGTTGCTATTGTTTGAGAGCTGTTGATGATTGTCAAGCCAATGCTAAGGGCCAAGAGCTTGTTCATAAGCCCTAAAGGGCATTTAAGGACAAAAGACATTCCTTATTTATGGATTTAAGAGCTGTAGTGGCACAGTGGTTAGAATGCAGTACTACAGGGCTAAATCACTGCTCATTCCAGGAGTTCAATTCTGAGCGACTCAAGGTTGACTCAGCCTTCCATCCTCCTGAAGTTGATAAAATGAGGATCCAGATTGTTGGGGGCAATATGCTAACATTGTAAACCACTTACGGGGCTGTAAAGCACTGTGAAGCGGTATATAAGTCTAAGTGCTATTGTTATTGCTATTTCTCATACTATCCAGAGATTTTGTGACCATAAGGCTAAATATGATTTAATTTTGTATGGACCTTCAGTGACACTGATTGATTGTGACAGTAAATAGACAAAGTATGACTGCAGAAATAAATGAGTTACTTCTGAGCGGATATATAAGACTGCAACAGGTTCAGCTTAATTTTATCACTCAAATATTTGTATATGGGTCACGGTTTCCACAGTCTGCTTTAATATTTTTGAAGTCTGCTTTAAATGTTTAGAATTAACTAATTATAATGTTCTTTTCTGTGTAGTATAAACTGTTCTTGTTGATTTCTGCATGCCAGTTGCTATTTAAAGATAGGATTTTTTTTCCTAAACAATTGGCATCTTTTGATTGAATTTTATAATAAAATCAAGATTCGGATTGTAGTAAGTAAGATCCAAACTAATAATTGTGGAATACCAGAGATCCCCAGATTTGTTACTGAGATAATATTCAGTATTCACCACGTCTTCTGAATTATTGCTTCTGTTTATAATACTTATATTACTCTTACAAATTGATGACAAGTTGACCAAAAATGCATTATGTTTTTGTTGGAATCTAAAAATTGAGACAAAGTGATTTAATATTCTGCTCTGAAAACTTACTAACATTTCAATAACATTCAGCTGTACCATTATGTTTTATATTAACAGTTTTGTCACATTTAATCAATGCTATTTATAGCATATAGAAGATCTTGATTTGCACTTACAGAAATCAAAATTTATAATTTAAATTTATAAAATTTAGATGCTGCTCATCTGAAAGCAATATACATACACACACACACACACACATCTACATCTACATAATATATATTAAACATATGTAAATACAATATATGGAGAAATATATTGTCAGCGAGCCACTTCTATATTGTTGCCAAGAGAATAATATAAACATATCAACAAAGTGACTAAATTTGACTCAAGGAAGTTGTTATAAAACATTTAAAATTGTAGTAGAGCTACTTTCTTTGTTTCTTTTGTGATTTTACAAATTTTAAATACTATCCAATTAGAATTGCCATGTTATATGTTAAATTAACAGCTACAAACTTACTGGAATGAGCAGTTGTAGTCTGGATGTCATTAGCACATGAGTATTTCAGACCATATCAGCCTTACATAAAAAGTCTTGGAATTGGAACAATTGAAATAGTTATCAGCCATTCCTAGTCATTACTGCCACAATTGAATTCAGATCAAAAAAACCCAGAAACTTTTAATTTGATCCTTGGTATCAAATTCAGTTTACAAGGTTGGGATTGTTTGCAGCCCTTAATTAAATTTGGCCGATTTTGTTTCTACATCTCTTCTTGATTAAGCTTTAATTATTGGTTTTTGTCCCTTTTAAAGCCACATTTGGACAATTCTGCAACTTTCTTGGGATCAGTCAGCTAAAAGAAGAGATAGAACTTCATGTCATCTTTCTTGCCTCTTGAACATCTGAAACTTCTGATTGATTTTTCTCAGTAGTTTTGTTTAAGTATTAAACAGTTTGGAACCAAATCAAGGCACTTTTTTAAACAGATGGATGGAAGTCTTGTAGCCCCATTTTTTTTCTTATCTTCCTTTAGGACATATTGGAATCATTATAGTCCTGAGCATAATCCAACAATAGAGTCCAAAAGAATTTAGTGGCAAATTAAAATACTGAGAGTTCAAAGCTATTTCTTTGCCCAAAACAGTGGAAATTCACACTGAAAGAAATGCAAATAATGTCCTTTAAGGCACCTAGTGTTTAGAAGCTGTTAAGATAAAGTAGACGTACTTAGTAATAGACCATTGTCTCCTTAATAGCCAGTAGCATTTTCTATCTTAGGATAGCATGTCTAAAGTCTGCATCCCTGTCCCCAAGTTTCTTTCAGTAACCACAGTGGGCAGTGATCTAGGGCAGTGTTTCTTAACCTGTGATCTGTGGATTCCTAGGGAGTCACAATGTTCCTACAGGGAGTCTGTGAAGGCTTGAAGAAATGTTATAATTTAAATCTTAAGTCTTGGGCATCCATCGCCATGATCCATGGCCACAAAAGGCCATGGCCACAAAAGGCCATTTAAAGGGGTCTGTGGTGAAGAAAAGATCAAGAATCACTGATTTAGGGTATAAGTTGCATATTTCAATTCATTATGTCCATATTCTTAGATAATATACAAATATCAAGTACTTTAAAAATGTTATGTAAATCTTAGAATAAATGGAGATTCATACCAGAATGGAAACAGATTACATATAGTATTGATTCTACTTCTTGATTCATCTGAAGTAATTCTAGACCCCTAATTTTCTGAAATCTTTTAGGAATTTAAACTAGATGGTAAATTCTTCGGAGACAAGTTCCTATTACAGTGGTAGAGTGTCAACTATTCATTGCCTAAAAAACTCTATATCTCATAATTATTATATTCAAAACATCAACTTCAGCTTGAATTGCATCCATCTCTGTCATCATGGCATTTACACTTCCTGAAGTTGAATCTGTCATACTTCTTACTGCAGCAAATTCCATATGAATTAAGCTTAGATTAAATCCCACATACAATAAATAATTTAGAGATTTTATTCAAAGTATGATCGGGTTCAGAGTATTCAGAGGAACAGAGAACAAGATCCTGTTATAAAAAAAATATTGAAAAAAGCCAAGACAATTGCAACAGGATGCTGAAAATACAGGTCTTTTTTCAAATCCTTCTTTGGTTAGTCCTTTTAATTTTTTATCTATTATATGAAAGTTCCCAAGTTTTAGTACTTATTTCTTTACAACGCTGTTACTAAAATCAATGCAATTTTGTATATTACATAGTGCTAATGAATGCATACATAAAATGTATTCATGGATATTTTAACAACTCAACCTTTCTTATCCATGTATTGCATTAACTGTTCTAACTGCTGATACTTTCTTTCAAAATGTAGGTGTTGCTCTTTGGTCTGTTTAACTATATGCGAAATGAGCTCCTGAAAAATGAAGTCAATTTTAAAAATCATGTGGCAAATATAACAGAGGTGTCCTCAATGTGAGACTGCTACTGAAGACAATAGTTCAGTATAAAGCATAGAAATTTACTATTTTTAATAATACTTTCCTTTTTTCTACACACATAACATAGGTGGTAAATGGAGATTATGGCAATTAGTCTTTTGAGAAATAGTCTTTAGAACCAAAATATCATTTTAAGTGTTGAGATTTAAATATGTATAAAATGTATTTTCTGCATTGGGAAAAATGGTTTTCATTTTAATACTTACTTCATTTCCCTGGTTTTTCTGGGGCACTGCATTAAATGAAAAACCTCAGTCACTGGCTGCTGCATTTGCCTATTTCTGGTGTTAATTATCTTTTGTTTGCCCTTGATAATCCTGAGGTTGGTATGCAGATAATGAAGGCTGCAGAATCATCTCAGAGTGGAAAAAAAACAATGGTATTGTCAATTCGGCATCACAACACTTTATAAATTATGAACATTATCTACATTAAGGAGAATAGTAGATTTTTAAAATTACTTCCATGAATAGATTAAATTACAAGTATTATTACATTTCATTTTATTAAGTGCATCTTAGTAGTTATTAGAGCAAATGAACATGTTCTCTCAATTACATAATAACATTAGAACTAAAAATTGTGCATCAACACTCCCACATGCATAATGCAGTTTTGTATATTAATCATCCCAAACAATATTTTTCAGTTTATATGAAGACAATTATTACCTATCCAACAATAACATTGTTATTGGTTGATTAAAATTCAAGCACTCTTTTTAGATAAAAGCTTAGTTCTTTAAAAAAATTCACAAAGAGGTTTCAATCTCAGGAAAAATGCAAATCTTGTAATGATCCAATTTTTATTTAATTATATAAAACAAAGCTTGTATATTCCAGTTTGAAATATAATGGAAAAGTAATAGTAATTTAAGGCAATAATGTATGCTACAAAGATAATTTCATTTTGTTTTGAAAAGTTTTTTTAAAGCGTTGAAGGGATCTATTCTCATAATAAACTTTTCTGTTCCTTTTCTGGTTTGAATAAATAGCAAAATGTTAATATAGGCCCATATAGAAAGAAAATAATGGCTATGGGAAGATCTATGTTGGAAGGGTACCATTCTGTGTAAATTTATTTATTGTATTATTAGGACCATTCTAAATTCCATTTTACAGTAATATATACACTAATATTAAAATATAATCATGAGCCACTATAGAGCAAGATTCTGTTCATAAATTTTAAAATATAGGACCAACAATGTATTTCCTAAGCTAATAATTACAAAAGCCACAGATTTATTTTAAAAAGAACTGAAGTAAATATTCAATATTTACTTGGACCTGAATTGAGAAGAAAAGTTATCCTAACTAAATGGTTAGACAGGAAAGAGACAGAAAGTGAGCTGGAGTTGCAATGTTTAACCTCTTGCTGTACTTTGGATCTGCACTGAAGAATCAGACTGCACCTATTGTATCAATGTCATAGCCTCATGTGTATTATAGGCAGAGGCTGCATTTTCAGTCTGGGAGAGGTTATTTATTTATTTCAAGAAAGCAAAGCCATCTTTCCTCTTCAATTCCATCATTGCTCTTCAATTCCAGAGTGCTTCCCTTTTGGGGCCAAAGGAAGACATCATGTGAATTATAATCAAACTATATTGTTTTTAATCTCCTAAATAAATCTATTCCAATTACAAGTCTGTATCAGTACAAATAAATAAATCATGCTAATTTTCTTTCAATATTCTGTTATCATTATGGGATTTTTTTTATGCTCTTACCTCTTTCTAATTTGTATTGAACATTTTAAAAAAAGTTTTGATAGAATGACATATTTAGAAATACTTTTAGAATATGTATCAGAATTAAATATTTAAAGCAGCACTGATTCAGATGTGCTTTGAAATAAATGAGATTTAAATGTGCAGATATGTGGTGAAACTGGAAAGACAAAGAAAATGAGCTGCAGTTCATATAAATATAGGCTGTGGACTTGATTTTTATAAGCGGAATAAACGTTTTTATTTTTCCTCAGATATTTTAGCTTATTGAACCTTTTTACTAAATATACTTTTGCTGTGTAAATAATTCAACTCATTATAAGTGTAATATAATTTTTAAAATTATTTTTGAATAATCACAGAATAAAATATAATGCTTTGCACTGGGTTTTTGCATGCAGCTATAATTATTCACATGTTACTGCTATAGTAAATAAATGAATAATTTGTCAAGGCATTAACCCCTTTATCATTCCAGGATTTAACAATCATTTCAGTCTTTGATTCAGCAAGCTTCTTTAAATGTGGAAAAAAAATCTGTATTCCCTAGGAAAATGGGAGAAAATCTTCATCTACTAATAAAAGGATCAAAAGTTTTGAATACTTTTATTTTTCATCTTTGTTTTTCTGTTTAACTTTTAGGAAAGCTTGTATTGAGGATAACCCTGAAAATCCCTGCTTATTTACTGCAACTGTGCATACTTAAAATCAGTAAATACACTAATTGGGCCCAGTATTGAAATATATGCAATTAAGGCACCTTTTATATTAGTCATACTCTGAATGACCAAATGGTTTCTTCTGTCCTGATGCTATTAGATAAAGCTAAAACATTTTATTACCACTGGAGCAGATTAAAAGTCCATAAGGCAAGACACTGACTGGAACTAATGTAATTGGGCTGCCAAAATAACTAGGTATTTTAATTCCAATTAGTCCTTAGTTATAATGTGCTAACAATAATATCAAAAGTTTAGTGCCCACTAGATTGTCTTTATATCTGTCTAATTCAATTAGTCATGACTTTTTGCTGTTTAAAAAAGTTTCAGGCATTATAGAGTTAACTATTCCCCTGAAATTACTCCTACTTAAGAAGAAAATCATATTACTTTCTTAATCTTTCTAATTCGTCTATTCTAAGATCATCTTGAATTTTTTCCTATAACAGTTACTGCTGTCTTGTTTTCTGTATTAATGAATTGAGAAGCTGACATCAGGGTTTTAGGTAAGTGCTACAAACTCAGCCCTGAAAATTTGCAGCAAGATACCAAGTATAGGGAAGATACTTCTCTTTATTCATTTGATCATCAATGTTGCTTTGAAAGGTAATTAGTTTGATATTATATAGGTAGCACACAAAAGATCCTGTGGTAGTTTATAATCTGTCTTTCGATCATCACAAGAAAAATTTCTGCTGGGAAACGAAAGTCAGACATAATTCACTAAAATTACACTGAATCCTTTCTAAGCAACAAAGATCAATTATTTGTTGTTAAAGCCTCTCTTTTATCTTGATTGTTTTAGGAATAATTATTTCACAGGGCATTATGATGACTAGCTTTTGGGATAACAATAACCATGATGCAAGGCCATGTATGCTTAAATGGTTTATTCCCTACTTGAAGCTTTTTAATGACTTTAATATTTGTATTATGATTCCAGAAAATATAGTTAAGTGAGGCTGTTTTTAAATCCTGGCTCTATTTCTTTTAATAAAATTATTTTGCCGACAAAAGTACTGATCCTGTTTCTTGCTTTTAGCAGACTGCTTCTATGATATATATCTTATTGGAAAAGTCATAAATCTCTATGAAATGTGTGTGTGCGTGTGTGGGTATATATATAGATATATATAAATAGATATATAGATATAGATAAAAAGTCCAAGAATTTTTTATTTTCCTGTTGATAATTTGGGATTTGTTTATATCTGTATATTTGAAAGAAGCATTCATTATAGGTTAGATAAGCAATTAAATATGCATAGCAATAAGGAAAAGAACAGAAATAAATTGAAATAAAGAAGTAAGGTACTGTAATCTAATATGGATTTTCTATCTAAAATTAATGAATGATATATAATACACAGCATGTAGGAAACTAACTGCATGCTGCATAGACAAAAAATCATTTCACTGCATTGTATTTTCTGTCAAGCAAACTTTTCATATAAGGCATTAGGCAATTTATGTAATTCAATGAACATCTTGAATAAAGTACCTTTTAATACAAGTGATCAAATTGGGTGCTGTTCTATTTCTGTTCAAAATACTATATAAGATAATAACATGTGTTTGTTTTTAAATTACCAATAATGCTTAGTCTAATACAAGGCATTCCTATAATTGGACAGCAATTTCAATGGTGTGATCTTTTAAATGACTTGATATTATTTCTTAACACCTTTGCAAGCAACAAGGAAATAAAGTTTAGACTACATTTTCAAACGGGAGGCATATCTTGTAGCTTATTAGATTGCCATCTTAAAAGTGAAAATCTATACTAAATGATCATTTGAAAATCTTGATGCCCTTTGTATTTAATTCTCTTTTACATTTTCACTGTGGAAATTTTGCTATGTTATTAAGAAAGATAATTTGATGAACTGAAAAGAAGGGTCAGGAAACCTTCCACTGAATAAGCTTTCAACTCATTGCTAAATAGCTGTAGTATTAACACTTACAGGTATCTCTATGATGGAAATACAGGGTTGACCTAGCAATATTGCTGTTAAAAACCAGTATTTTTTAAAAAATAAAATAAATATCACAATAAAGAAAACATCAAATTGAGCAAATGATTATAATGAGGGAGATGGACAGTTAAGAAGTGTGGAAAATAAAATAAATAATATTTTATTTCTAATAAATCAATAATAAAACAGAACCAAAGCAGATTAATATATTTAACAAGACAGTTTAACAATAATTGTAATGCAGATCTTATCTTGCAGGCTTTCTAATCAATCTTAACCTTGCTTTCTTGCATTTTTAATGTACTTTGTTTAAGCTAGATATAGTTACATTGTAAATTCTATTTTAAATGTTATATATTTTGGAATAAAAATATATGAAGTTTTACTTTATAATTTAATTTTTGACATAAAGTAAAAGACATATTTGTTACCAATTATAAGTTCTTGTAAAAAGTCCTGTTTGTTTATTTTATCTAGATATATTGTAAATACATATGTTAATTAATCCTCATGAACTATACAAGAATTTTAATTAGTTCATTGACCATACTATTTTTTTGTGTAGAACTAATCACATGATTACAGGTAGAGGTTTTTGGTGAGAGTAGCACTATACTATAATTCCAGAAGAATGATTTGAAATATATAGGTACCAATGCTTTTTAAACAGTGCATATTTTCTTTGTGTCAAAATTTTCAGATTTCAGACATCTCTGCAAATTTCTCTCTTTTGACATTGACTGTATGCAGCATGAAGAATACACATCTGAAAGTATGCAAAATTCAGTATGGCTTGAGGTGAAGGTAATTTAAGTTCTTTACTAAAAAGTAAAGTGTACTACATTATTTCATATTTTTTTAAGATGAATGCTTCATGTTTTCTTTTAAGAATGCTTCATGTTTTCTTTTAAGAAAACATGCTTCTTTGCTTTTGTTGTTGCAAAAGATGTAGACTGACTCAGTTTCTAGCAAAAAACTTTTTCAGTTCTTTGCACCTTGTTGATACTTTCATGCTTTGAATTTTTCTGTTTCCAGGGCGTATTTTTATATAGCAAAAGGGACCATTTGTTAAGTTCTTCACAAATAAAACACTCCCATCCCAAGTAACTAGCTTCAGATTTTAATTTATTGATCCTTTAGAGTGCCAAAGAAGATGATTGACAGTGAACAACATTTATCTGACACCCCTGAACATTTCACAGAGACAAGTTGATAAGAGTTTGTATAAATACTAATATTAAGCAGAATTAGCTTTGGAAAAAATAAAGAAATTGTACTGAGGTGAAAATTGTCACTGTCAGGAGAAATGAAGTTATATCAGAGAACAAGTGACATACAATTTTCTCTAGAGTGTTTTTAATAAAAATAGCTTTTCTTTGAATATTTTGAAGTCAAACATGAGAGGCAATCTGTGCGTTTGTCAGAGTTTGAGAGTGTGAAAAATTGCTGCCTTAAATCATTTAAGCTGAAAAGCAACTTCTTCCTGCTGAGATAATTTCACATTGACTTACTGTGCAAGCCCTTCAGGCATTCCCAGCTCAGAGCAGAACTTTTCAAGGTAGAAACATAGAGAGAGAACATCGGAGAAGCTGGGACAAGGATCAGCAGCAACTCCAGGCATTCGGGCAGATCTGACTTTGATTAATTAGAGAGCTCCCCACCCTCATTTCCACACATACTGCCTGATGGAACGGTAGAGTGGATGAGGATACACAAACCTGAAGTTGACTCTTACAGGAGATTTTGACATTCATGGAGACAGAGCTCTCAACTGACTAAACTAGAAGAATTTTAATTTCTACTAATAGAGAATTGTTTGAAGTAGAAGCAGTTTGCATTTTGGAAATTTAACTGGTGATTATGTGAATATGCAACAACTTTTAAACCCTACAAAGTATTATTTATTTCACTCTTTTCTGTTATGAAAGTTTAGCCTTGTATGTTTTAATTAGTTTACAACATAATCAAATGTAAAGTTTTAAGAAAAAGCCCCCCTTTATTAATAAAGTAATTATTTCCAGTGCCTATGCTTAAGTTTGATATGTTAGAATTTTTAAACTGATGTCTAAATATTTAAATAATAAAATAATAATTTCTATTAAATTATTGGGAAGTTATATGATTTTAGAAGATCATTCATGAATTGGCTATAGTGCTGAAGTTAATTGAATAATATTTGCTTTCTTAAGTACAGCTAAACAATTCTAGCATAGGATTAATGAAAATTAATAATTGTTATTTTTTCTTAATACTTAATTTTATACTGAACATAATTTTGCAATTTTCCATTGATACAAATTCATGGATACATGTTTAGCAAAATCAGCTTTTGCTAAAATTATAGGTTAGTCTTGCTAGCTAATAAAATGTAGTATTGTTATTTGGCCTGACCCTACATCAATAAAGGAAACAAGATAAATGCTTATTATATGGAAATCTTTGACAGGCAACAAAATAACATTTGATTTTGCAACAGTCCATAATTATTCATTTCAGTGTTTGGTTATGATCTTGTGTTATAGGACTGTTTTTTAGGTCCTTATTGCAGAAAACTGATCTTCGGGGCACATAATATACATTGAGCCTGAGTCTTCTTTTGAAGCTTTTCCAATTTCAAGGTGGTTTATGGACAGAATGTAAGGCCTTTTGGAATAAAACTATTTAAAATCCTGGGAAATGAAGATCTCAATTCTAAAGTGGAGAGAGCGAGAGGGAGGGAGGGAGAAAGAGAGAGAGAGAGAGAGAGAGAGAGAGAGAGAGAGAGAGAGAGAGAGAGAGAATGAATTATTGACATCTCCAAAAAATAACAACAGCCCCACTCTCCAAAAATACCCAACCCCACAACAATTTCAGTAATAATGATACTTAAAACATTGGTTTATCTCTCTTCATTAAAATATAAAATGTGTGTATGAAAAATTGTTCAAAATCTATAGTATAAAATTATTTCAGAGAATCTCAGTATATTCATTGTGGGATCATTACTTTGTCACAAATTCTTATTACAATTTCCCATCACTATTATCAGCTGGCTATCAACCATTCCCAGTCCTGCTTGTATAATTTTCTGAGAATAAACTAAATCTACATTTAAAATGAATATCACATAAATTGTGTGTTGAACTTAATTTATAGAAATTTGGGTCAAGGATGAGAAATAATAGATTTTTCTCCAACTTTTCTTCTGTTAGAATAAGCCAGCACAGCTTTAGTTCTGTATTGTTCAGAAATGGTAATGGAAAAAAGAAAAATAAGGAATGTATTAATATATTAGTTGTCCTAGCTCCTGCCTAACTAGCAGTTTGAAAACATGCAAATGTGAGTAGATAAATAGGCACCATTTTGGTGGGAAGGTAAAAGCATTCTATGTCCTTCGGTATATAGTCATGCTGGCCACATAACCATGGAAATGTCGTCAGACATTGCTGGCATCCTTGGCTAAGAAATGGAGATGAGCACCACCCCCTAGTGTTGGACACAACTGGACAGGGAAAACCTGAACAGAGAAAACCTTTATCTTTCACTTTGTAAGGCACAGGTTTTATATGATGCCATAATAATTTTGTCAATGGTGAGTGACAAATCCATTTTTTGTTTTACAAATCCAAATAACACATTGAAAATAACTAATGTATATTTTAAATTTTAAACAAAGGTAATAAGTATAATTATTGCTTTTATGTATCTTTAATATATACTAATGTGTGTGTGTGTGCGTGTGCATGTATATACATATATTGCTTATGAAGAGAAACTAATGCTGATGCTCAAAAGAAGATAATTTCATTAGTACCATTTTTTAAAATATGAGTTTGATAGATATTGCCTGATTCTTCAATGTGGAATTTTCCAGTACACATGAAGAAAATAAGAGATTGTGAATTTTCCAATAATATATGACTGCAAGTATATTTTTCCACTAGTGTTGACATCTCAGAAATATTAAATATTGTTTATAGTTTCAACATGGGGATGTAGTTAGCATTAAAAGAATTGGAGTACATTCAGTTTTCCTTGACATAAATTCACTGACTCACTTGAAAGCAACTGAAAGCAACATTAGGCTTCCTCAGTAAGAAGAATTTGAAAATGTAATGGCTTTCCGAAAAAAGATTCTTAACCACTTGTAGGGAAACAAATAGGAAAATTTTGAGAGGCGGTATCAAGCTTTAAAAACAGCAGGTAATTTTAAAATAACAGCAGGGAAATTTTTATTCCCAATATGTTGGAAAACATTACTGTGTCTTAAAAGGGGATATAAAAATTATCTTAATTTTGTTTTCCTTGAGAGAAAAACTAGGAGAAGATAAGATGGAGTCAGTATTACAATGGTCACTTGTATACTTTTTAAAGAAACAGGAAACCGGAATGCATTACGTATCAGCAAAGAACTTATAGTTTTACAAGCAATATGTATAAGGTAATTTAAATGAGATAAATTCAATGAAATTGAATTTCATTCAATGAAATTTAAGTCCTGCTGATAACATGGACATATTCATATAGTTTATAAAAAGTAATGCAAATAATTTGTCTTCTCTTTCTTGTGTTTTTTATTTTATCCTTCCAAATCTAGTCTAGAGATGTGAGAGTTCCTAGTGGTTTCCCAACTAGATACTAATCAAGTACTAATCAAGTCCAAACCTGCATTGATTGCCCAAAGTAAACTAGGTTATGCCACCTGCTGGAGAAACAATGCTGTAGAAGAGCAGACTTGCAGAATGATTTTTGCATTTATTGTTTAGTCTATTATCTAACCTTCAAATGAGAAACTACTGCATGCTCTTCTTAGAATTGTAATACATAAACCTGAATTTGGGCTGGTTTAAATGACAAGCCACTTTCAAGTAGGGACCTGGCCTAAAAAAAGTATACCCTAAGACCAGACCAGAGTTAACAATAACATGAAAATAATTTCGGAGAATTCAGTTTGTAACACTGCCAATTTATATGTATATCTATGAAAAAGAATAAAATTGTGAGTACTTGACCCAGACTTTTGATATAAAGATGTTGAAGATTATATGCTGATTGGATTTTCAATAATTAGTTTAGGGACAGAATAATATATGTAAAGAAAATAACCCAGTTATTGAACAGTAGATTAAACTTTGACCTTGTTTAGTCTTTTGAATAGGCTACTAAAACTAGTTCATAAGTTGAAATGGAGCACATATATAACAAAAGGCAGAATATAAATCTAACAAATAAATCCAGAATTTTAAATTGGTTGTAGCAAATTCCATCTAGTGATATAAATAATCATTTTGTTAAAATCCTTTGCATAATAATTCAAGAATTTTCCATGCATCAATAAAATCTAAATGTATGTACTTCAATATCACACTGACATCTTTAAACATTTTTTCTCTTTCTGACACTATATTAATAAATGTATGAGTCTTAACCTAAGCTAAAAAAATATAAAACATGTGCCAAATATGTCTGTTAATAATGCAATAATTCTTTATTTTGAGATGGAGGGAATAATTTATATTGTTGATGAGTCCCATTTCTTTTTAGTCCGGTATCCTTACCTGACAGGTGTAAAATAACATGCAGCACAATGCTTATTCATTGGAGTTTATTTGCTCTAAAATTAGAATTTCAGTCTTTAAGCTACAGCATTTTGTAATTTTATTTATAACCTTGGGTATATTTATAATTACCTTCTGAATAAATCAAGACATATTTTCCAATGAGGTTGTGTACATCTCATCTTAGAAGGATATTTGATTGAGTTAAAAAGATACGTTTTCCAGGAATTCAGTTCGGATTGCAGCCCAAATATTATGTAGTTATAATTCTTTCACGTGCAGAAGTGCACAGAATCTGCATATACTTTTGAGTAGGGTCGTTTTGTTGTCTTGTGAAATGCGTCTGTAAATGGATACTGCAATTTCCATCTACATATAACTGCAATTTTTGTCTTGTCACTAAAATAACTAACAGTCTTTTGTCACTTTAAAGAGAAACTGATGTATCAAATTACTTACAACAAAATCCATATTAAAATCATGCAGGTTTGATATTGTACATACTTCATTTTTCTCTCCCAATTATCATTAAAAACATTGTCATAACAAAAGAACTCTTCTCAGATGCTTCCAAATTTCGAATAGTTTAGATACCTGACTTTATGATGTGTTGAAAACTTCAATCTCATTTATTCCATCACTTTGCATTCATCAAATCAATGTTTTCTTAACTTCACAGTGTGGAAAAGATAGCAATGAAATATTAATTACAGTATATGTTTTCAATATCATTTAATAAAGTTTATATATTTATTTATTAAGCATATTTTTATGGTTGCCCATCTTACCAAAGGTGACTCAAGTGGGCATACAATAATCCAATAAATCAAGCCTTATATAAAAACAGTCATGTAAATATATTTAAAAATCAGTGTTAAAAATTAAATATTATTAAAATTAATATAAAGCCCAGATAAGGAGAAAATGAGTATATCCATCTCAGTAGTGGAGCCATCTAAACATTCTTAGGGTTAAAGCTACTCCTTTTATTTTGAAAGTTCACTGTTTTGTCAGTTCTGTATAGCTAACAACTTTTTTTTTGCAAATGCAACGTTCAGGACACTATGGTGGATATGCATTTGCTTTTATTTACCACTTGCTCCCAGAAGAATGCATCCATTGTTAAAACTACCCCACTGTGCTAAATGTCAACAGAAATCCTTAAGGGTGAAGTGGCACTTGCCTATCAAAACGCTAAAAATCAAGAGGTGAAAAAAATCAAGTATACCCATTATCCATTTCAGGATATGAAGCATTTCCAGTGTATCACATTCATGCCCTAATACCAAGAACAGAATGGCATAGCATGATTCCATTCTGTGACAATTAGAAGCCAGAACAATGGAAAATAATGTAGAGTT
>JANHFL010006812.1:0-13312 GCA_032468155.1 Oxyrhabdium leporinum | reverse complement strand
TCTAAGCAGTTTACAGAGTCAGCATATTGCCCCCAACAGTCTGGGTCCTCATTTTACCCACCTCGGAAGGATGGAAGCCTGGTGAGATTTGAACTGCCAAACTGCAGACAGCAGAAGTAGCCTGCAGTACTGCACACTAACCACTGCACCACCATGGCCCAAAGTGATACCTAACTTTGCTCCTCTTTGCCATTTGTTTGCTAAATCCCATGAATGAAACTTACCAGAAAGAAGCAGTAAAAAGCCAAAAGGTCAGAGATAGGAGAAGATTAAAATATTATTACTTTCACCACTTCTTTCTATGTTGTTTTCTTCTGAAGTCACTTTTTATTACTTGCTTTCATTGTTTATTGCAAGCTACTTATGAATGAGAATTACGTGCCTCTCTTCAAGTCACCAAACAGTCAAAGAGTGTTTTAGATTCTAGAGCAAATCAACAGGTCACAGCAAAAGAAAGTGTTTGGCTGACTTATATCTTTACAGATATGGAGCTCACATCCTATTATTCGACAAGAACTGATACATTCCTACAGGTCACATCCAGGCCTATGAGAATATTCCAGGATTTCTGTATGAATTTACTCTCCTGGAAAGGTAATTTCTGGATCCAGAATCAAGCCGCAAGTGTTCCATTCATGTTTCTTATTGATGCCCCTTTTAGTCCATCTAGTAAGCAAAAAGATCTGTGATGTAGGTAGGCAGCTATCATGAGGAAGATTGTTCTCCATCTAACATTTCCGGTTACTAGTAATAAACATGTGTCTGCCACTGCTTGACAGAAGATTCAAATAGCATTTTAAAAGGTTTTGTCTGTCTAGCTAATGTAACATTTGTCTTCCAGCCAGTAGGGAAACTAGACCTATCTGTGAGACAGAAAGGAATACAAATATTGAGATGGGTAAAGATAGTAAATGGTGAAGGTTTATGATTGTGAAATGACCAAAGATGGTATAGCAATAAGCCTTCCAAAGTACAGTGTTCCATAGTTTGAGCATTGAGCCTTATCTGGATCAGCTAATTCTATATAATTATAGAAACCCATATAGATATTGTTACACAGGCAAGGAAGATGGTTGAACTAATACATGTAAATATGCATCCTTTTTGCAAAAGAAGCAGGAAAATCTGCATCCAAAGTCTGGTATTCTTTTGAATAATAGAATATTCTGCCAGCAAAGGGAAAGCGTCTTTGAAAAATAAAGCTATTATTGTAGCTTGTTCTTCTGTCCCTCAAAAGGAGTTTAAACTTCAGAAGTGAATGTATATATTCTGAAGAGGTTGAGTGTACTTTGCTGTAGTGGTCTCTTTGGATCCCTTTAATGGAGAAGACTACTACTCACTTTCCACAGTTAGCTTCTATGTTGAGGATGGTGGGTTTTTTTGTTTTTTTTTTAAATCATGCCTTTAGGGGTTGTAGGGACCTTGCTGTGATTTACATAACTTGCTGTAAGCTGGCATGGCAGACACCAATTATCGGCAGCTTTGGAACGCTGCTACCTGTAGCTCTCAGTGGAAACCATGTTTTGGTTGTATTAAATCTGTACAGAAATGACAGTGGGGGGAAAAGGAGAAAAATAAATGGTGCTGTGAGTGTTACATGTAAACCTTTGGGAACAACAGAGTGAGAAGAAGTGGGATCCTGGGAATTCAGTTTTGCTGAGTTTGAACTAACCAAAATTGGGAATGTATGAGTGTATTTGTGTGCACAACAAAGTAATTTTGTAAATGTGGAACAACTTTCTAAGTACCAGTGATAATCTGCTTCCTAGGTAATTCTCTAGAAAGCTAAAATGCTTGTTACAATTTAGTTCAGTGTGGAAAATAGGTCCAGCTGGGCAGATTAAATAACACAGTTATACAATGTACAAAGTAATAGGAGTCTAATCATGTGTAGGTGTGCATGAGAATGCTGAAATGCAATATTTGATAGAAATAAATTCCATAATGTCTAACTTAGTAAACTGGACAAATCGGGAAGTTTAAACTGAATTTAGAGTACTGTATTGAGTCCCAAACAGGCTTTATATTTTGCCAGATTTTTCCTAAATTCTCTGAATGCAGCCACTGATTTTTGCAAGGGTCTCACTTTTATACTACTAGAAACAGCAGGGGCAGGTGGTTTTAGCCAATTGTTTGTCATGCTTTATCCAAAGCAAGAGTTAATCTAGAGATATTGTCTCTTTGACCTTGAGGTAGCCTAGTGAAATGTATTCTAATTTCCCTTCCATCACCTCCATATTTTGAAGAAGTCATATTAAGCTTTGCAGGCTACCAAGATGCAAATAATTTTAGAGTGTTTTTGCATCTGTTATTAAGATTCAAGTCTTGATATTTTTTTCTCCCTCCATTATAAATAGTGCCTCAAAGATCTGTGATAACCACTTTGTTAAGTATTGGGTTCAAGAGATTAAGGGCAATGACTAGCATATAGTTCACTTTTATTTCCATCTCTCCAACCTCACATCGCTATACATCTGTTTTGTTGATTCAGAAGAGCACTTGAGCTGCTTGGCAGTTGATTTTGACAAGTGCTACAATTTGAAATGGGTAGATAATATGCTAAGATGATTTCAAAGTACAGAAATTATAATTTTGAGTAGATATTACCTTTCCTTGTGATCAGACATTTCATGTAATATACCATGCACTTAAGTATCTCAATCAAATTTCCCCTTTTAAAAATATTATATTCTTTTCATTTAACAGAGCAATGTTACCATAAATTAAAATATTGTTCTAAATATGCTATGTTTTGTCTCAGCCCCACTTGGTGAAGAAAATTGAAAGAAAGATGGCTTAAAAATATTTGCAACCTTCTCTTCAAAGCTATTTGGTTTGGGATTTAATTAAACAGTACGACATGATGGGTCTGTACAGGAGGGCTCATTAATGCACACCTTGGGTGCATTTCAGTTCCTGCTTCTTGCACTGCTGAGGTGTGGATTAATCAGTATTATCCCTTGGCCAGAGCATTTATTGTGATTATTAAATGTCCACTTGGAAAAAATAATAAAACAAAATGTTCAAGCACCCAAAAATGGTCATCTATCATGCTTGATGATTAGGAGTTAAGAACCATATTAAAAATAGAAAAGAAGATGACATTGAGTAACTTTATGTTTTATGCCATGCAAATAGATGTTCTTTTTCCTGTTCAGAAAAACTACCTGATTCTCTAAACTCTTTTGTTCTACAGCAAACTTTAACCCAAGATGAGAAAGGATAAAGGTGATAGGGTTATACTGAACTGGTGTATCCAAGCTGGATATAGTGAGATTGGCAGCAGCCACATTTATTTAATTATATGTTTTCCATTATTCGTGTGTTAAATGAGAGGAATATGTGTATTCTGTACAATCACTCAGATGTGAAAGCAAAATTATTTGGAATGTACAGGAACACTCCCATAGTATCTGTGTGCAAGTGTTAAATCCAACATGTCCCTGAAGGTAGCCATGAGTTCCCAGAAAAAGATCAGATTCTTTTAGAATTGCAGAAAGACCACTGGGAGCTCTGAAGCACCTATTTGCCTTCAAGATGAAACTGTTAGATAGCCTGTAGACACATATAATTAAAAAGAGATGTAAACCTATATGTCTGAATGTACACTCAGCTTGTGTCCCTTTAAAATCACTCTCATGCCATTGTAGAAGAGCAGATCAAATGCTTGAACCTTGCGGATGACATTTCCTGTAACTGATTTCCTATAACATAGTATTGACAACTTTGATCTTCCTGGTTTAAGAAACCTTTCCCTGCTCTGATCATTTTAATTATAAATGCTAGGTACTGAAACGGAAGTTTACATATAATCTTTGCTGCCGAGTTGTGGTACTTTTCTACCTTGAAAGAATTAAGAAGTGCAAGGTTGGCTAATTGTATTACTCCCGTCTACTCTAGCTTTCTATACTATTCTTGAGACTCAGCCTTTTATTTCCTTTCTGGTAATTCTTTTAAGAGAAGATCCCTCGCTGAAATATGTAATTTCCCAGTGATCTATGAAAATTGCCCTATACTTTGCATCTCTGTTTTTTCTCCTTAGTGTGAGATTTCCCCCCACTGAGGCACTAGCTACTTTATGTGCTAATATAAATCTTGCATTTTGCACACTTCCTGGATTAAGAGAGATAAGTGGAGGTAAGACTATTCCATTTGTCTGGACTGAAATCACAAACAATTTTACATTATGGGCTTTTATTTAATCTAGGAGGGATAAAAAGCCCTTCTGCTTAATTCACTGATGAAGGGTAGTTCGGTGGTTGTCCCACCCAATGGTGGGATTCAATTTTTTTTTACTACCGGTTCTGTGAGCGTGGCTTGGTGGTGGGCGTGGCTTGGTGGCCATGTGACTGGGTGGGCGTGGCTAGGTGGCTGTGTGACTGGGTGGGCGTGGCTAGGTGGCCATGTGACTGGCCATGGCTTTTTTTTTACTAATGTTGTTCCTTTTCTTTGGGTTCTTTTTAACATATCATTATAAAAAGTCGTTTCAGGTTCCCAGATAAATGAACCTCTTTTGTCCCCCTGCTGTGGTTCCCTGTGGGCTGAACCAGCCCCTCACCCTCCCCTCACAGTCACTTCTCGCTGGCCCTTAGATGGAGACTTGCTCCGTTGCACGCACCGGGGAGATGTGCAACTTTCTCTCTGCCCTGAGAGAAAACTTTAAGTGTACTGAACGAGGCAAGGTGGCGAGAGGAAAAAGGGGAGTGTGACTTTCTCTCTGCCCCGAGAGAGAAGTTTGTGTGCTGCACACGGCGCGGTGGCGAAAGCCGCAGCATCAGCCCTTTTAAGTCGGGGCAGACAGAAAGTCGGCAGGACAAACAGGGCGAGGCTGTGGCCCGCAGCCAGGCGGGTGCAGGTCGACCACCCTTCCCAGTCCTGCTTCCCTGAGGGGGCACCTGGCTGTACTTACCTGCTGCTGAAGTGGCCAAGACGAGCAGGAGGCGGACGCAGATCGTCTACCGGTAGGCTGAACGAGGAGGTCGGGAGCAGCAGATCGAGGCGGTTGGTCAGCTGGGTGGGAGGCGGACGCAGGCTGCCGGGGGAGGCCTGGCGGTCGGACGGAGAACCAGTAGGCTGCGCCTCCCAGGCGGGAAGCAAGCACAGGCTGCAGGGGGAGGCCCAGCGGTCGGACAGAGAACCGCTAGGCCGTGCCCCCAGGCAAGAGGCTGGCTCAGGCCGCAGGGGGAGGCCCAGCAGTCGGACGGAGAACCAGTAGGCCACACCACTCAGATGGGAGGCAAGTGCAGGCCTCAGGGGGAGGCCCGGCAGTCAGACGGAGAACTGGAAAAGAGCTGATGTTGTTCCCATTTTCAAAAAAGGGGGGAAAAAACAGGAAACTACTGATCGATCAGCCTAACATCAATATCCGGGAAGATATTGGAAAAGATAATAATAGTTTTAAAAAAACAGCTATGCCAACATCTAGAAATGAGTAAAGTAATAACTAGAAGTCAGCATGGGTTTGTTAAGAACAAATCATGCCCAAAAAATTTTAGTTCATTCTTTCATTTGTGACTAAATTAGTAGACCAGCGAAATGCTGTGGACATAGTATACCTAGACTTCAGCAAGGCATTCAACAAGGTAGACCACAATCTACTTCTTGGAAAGCTAGAAAAAGGGGATAGATAGCGTCACCATCAGATGGATTTGTAATTGGCTGACAAACTGTACTCAATGAGTAGTCCTTAAGGGTACTATATCTGAATGGAGGGAAGTAAGCAGTGGGGTACCACAAGGTTCTGTACTCTTTAATATCTTCATAGATGACTTAAATGAGAAAATAGAAGGGGAACTTATCAGATTTGCTGATGATACTAAGCTGGCAGGAATAGCCAACACCCTAGATGATAAGCTCAAGAGATGGATCCTGACAGACTTGAACACTGGGCTCTAACTAACAAAATGAAATTCAATGTAGAGAAAAGTAAAGTCTTACAGTTAGGCAAGAAAAACCAAATATATATATATATATATAGACTGGGTGAAAGCAGGCTTAATAGCAGTCACTGAGAGGGATCTTGGAGTCTTAGTGGACAACCAATTAAATATGAGCCAACAGTGAGCAGCGGCACCCAAAAAAACCAATGCAATTCTAAGTTGCATTAACAGAAGGATTCAATCGAGATCACGTGAGGTACTAATACCACTCTATAAAGCTTTAGTCTCACCACACCTAGAATACTGCATCCAGTTTTGGTCACCATACTATTAAAAAGCTGTTGAGATTCTAGAAAGAGTGCAGAGAAGAGCAACAAAGATTAAGGGACTGGAGGCTAAAACGTATGAAGAACGGTTACAGGAACTGGGCATGGCTAGTGAGGAGAGGGACCAGGGAAGACATGATAACAGTGTTCCAATACTTGAGGGACTGTCACAGAGAGGAGGGGGTCAGCCTATTTTCAAAACCACCTGAAGGCCAGACAAGGAATAATGGATGGGAACTGATTCAACCTAGAAATTATTTGACACTGAGAACAATCAACCAATGGAACAGCTTGCCTTCAGAAGTTGTGGGAGCGTCATCACTGAAAGTTTTCAAGAAGAGACTGGACTGTCATCTGTCAGAAATAGCGTAGGGTCTCCTGCTTGGGTGGGGGGTTGGACTAGATGACCTACAAGGTCCCTTCCAACTCTGTTACTCTGTTTCTGTTTTCATTCAACAATAGCCTTCTGTTTTAAGATTCTGAATTTAAACTGTTCCAGATTCGTTTTCATATTCAGATTCAGAAGGCAAGTTTAGGAAATGTGAAAAGAAGGTTATAGTAAAAAGGATTCAACCTTGTTGTATTTAATTTTTAAATTAAATGAATGAGATGCATAAGAAAGAAATTGTGTCCTCCCCAATAATAAATATATACGACCTCAAAAGAAATAACTATAAAATTTTAAAAAGGGATAAGAAAAAACAAATTCCTTTGAAATTGTGGTATTAAAGATAAATTACACTGTAAACAAAATTTTAAAAAGCATTAAACATATAATGTTGCAAAGGGTTTTTTTGTTGCCCATTTATCAAAGCACACGTTTGTACAGTGATAATGAACACATTTGAACAATCAGTTTTTTATAAATCAGTTGTAGATCTTGCTTTCAATGGTTGCATTATGTTTTTAGGCACAATACTAGGGATATAGCAAAAAAATAATGATTGTATCCTGAATTCAATCTATCAAGAGTTATATCCAGTCCTTTTGTTTTCAGTTCAAAGTTTCAAATGTCTTCAAATCAAAAAAAATTGATAACACCATTTTAAGAATAGAAGAAAGTAATTCCACATGATTTAGTACAACATTTCACCAATTACACAGATATTAATTACATTCATATGTGTTCATCAACTTACTTCTGTAATTATTCTTCAATAATAATAGTCAAATAAGGACCTAGCCAGGGCTAGAACTCTGCACAATTGTGGTTCCTACATCTATGGTTGTTTTCTCTTAAAACAAAAGCACAGAGAGACAGGCTTTGTTTGCTGTTGTTGCTTTTCAGAATGAACTCCAAAATGATGAACCAGATTTTAGAGATTTATTTCTCTTGCACTGAACTTTTCTTTTTTTCTGGAAAGTTTTGACTGCAGTTTTAAAATCATATCACTGGTTTGAAACCAATCAAATTATGTGGTCTTTACTTGTGTGAATATTTACCACACAGATAAATAATCTTGCTGAGGTCCACTGGACTTCACATTAGCAAAACCAGACTGGGAAGTTAGTATTTACTAGATCAATATTTCAAATAGCAGAATAAAAAGAAAACAGTGTAATTCTTGCGTAACTATAAATGTATAATATATTGTTTTGAACAGAGTCTTTTCTTATGGTATATTTGTATTTATATATGTCAAAAATGCAGTTTTTGTTCGTTTTAAAATGAATTGGAAGCACTAGTCTGTAGTGGGTGATTCTGAAAAATCAACTGCTTCTCAAGGACATATAGAAATAATTTATTTACTTTACAAATACTGTATCCATTCAGCATTTCCCTCATTTGTTAGAAATAAGGCATGCACTGTGCTAACTGAACGCATTAGTAGATGGTTAAAGTTTTTTTCTTTAGATTTCAATGCCAAAAATTATGCTTTTCAAACAATGTCTTTGAAGAAAGCAAGGTCAAAAAAACAAGAACAGCACTGATTCTATGAATGGTTTTGATTGTTGTAAATAGAATAACAGAATCTTGAAAGCTTATCAAAGTTTCTCTGCCCCATCTCACAGCAAAGGAAATCAAGGTGAGTTATTTTGAATTTCATTTTCATGCTCTCTTCTTTCTCAGCTTTTCTGAAAAGCCCCCCATGGACACACATTTGGGTCATTCTTTCCAGGGGTGTGCTGCTGTGGGTTTGCATGGATTAGGGCGAACCCATATCAAAGATCCTGCGCAGTTCGGTGAGCCGCCAAATCCCACTCCTGGCTGGCCCAGCCCACCCCACCCTGCCCCTCCCAGGAATCCCCACACGGCCCGTTTTGGATCCCAGGTAAGTACAGGACTCGCACGGAGACTCGGGGAGGGCGAAAAACGGCCCTCCTCAAGGAAAGCCTCCGGAGCCCGGGGAGGGCAAAAGCGCACCCCCGCCATGGTGCAGGAGGCTGACTAGGCCACTCCCACCATGGCCGTGCCCACCCAGCAACCAGGCAGAGAACCCGTTGCTAAAATTTTTGAAGTCCACCCGTGATTCTTTCCCATTCCCAAGATCAGGTCTGGAGTCCTTCACAGCACTCGTACCATCAGAATTAATCTCCCCTCCTGCACACAAAGATGGGGCAGGCAATTTGTCAAGGCCATGAGCACAGAGTCACTTCCTCTTCCATCACTTGTGAACGGACCTGGCTTTTCTGCATGACAACAGACCCTGCTACCAACTTTGCCAGAAGCAGAGGTTCTGGTCATTGTCATTGTCTAGTAATATCACTGACAGTCCATGGGGATAGTGTTTGTGTGGCAGGTTTTAAATAGAAATGGAAGACATGATGCATGGACCTTCTCCACTCCATTCTATGAACTCTCTGATTTAAAGAGTAAGCCCTTTAGCAGAATAAGGTATTCTAAATAAGGTCTTATCCTATGTCAAGAATCCATAATATATTCCATAGCATCTTCTCCTTATTCATCAGAATTACTGTGTGCATAAATGAACAGGTGCACAATATAAAGTACATGGTTGGCTCCTTTAAACAAGGAGGAGCTGATGAAATACCTGATGAATTTTCATTGAAGCAGACAATTGCAGATAGAAAACCACTTGGACTAATTTCATTTATAACAATTAATTTTGACCAACTACTTAGATGGGCAGGAGAGGAAAGTAAAGATGCATCCAATCCTCTATTATAATCTTATATTTTTATACTTACTGCAGCCTTGGTCCAGTCTAACTGTTTAAGAGAAGCTGAATGGCTCTTTCTTCTAGAAAAAGTCAAAAAGGCTTGAGGAACAGTAGAGGCAAGAGTTTTGGAGAACAATATGTGAGGTGGTAGCCAACGGAAAAATGCAGTATGTTGATATGGGCAAATTCTGCAAGAGGCAATGATTCAGAAACAGTATTCAAGGATTGTGTTCACTTTCACCAATTTCCATAAAATTATGGATGACCAGAGGGCAACAAATGAACACAAATATCCAGTAAGCAAAAAGGGGTCTTTAAAAAATTGGATTACAAATTGAGAATTGTGTTGTATACACAATCCAACATCCCATAGTTGTGCTTCCTACTCTTAATTTTTATGGAGTGTCTCTTCTGGAAATGTGATTGAAATTTGTTCTACTTCAAGATTTGTGGTAGTTGGAGATGGTAACAGAATAGTATATTCAAGCTCAGAAGAATGCATGTGGCAGTTTGTCCTGTGAACTAGGAACACAGAAGATATAAAAGTGGGAAAACTGGTGCCCACTTTACATGATGTGGAGTGAGGGTCTGCCCTTTGTGCATACCTGCACAAAGTAGTTTGCTCACTCCCAAAAATACTTCCATTGTTCAAATGCTATTTTATGGTCTACAATGCTTTATTGAAAAAATCTTAACTCCTTTTACCTGAGAGGAGGAATCTGGAATAAAAACTGCTAAGCAAGCACCCTCGGCCCCTTGTAGAAGCCTGCAAGGAAATAGCTCTCAAAGCAGAGTGAGACATCCATTTGGGCAAGAAAGAAGTAAGTGGAATCCAGATACCTAAATCGCATCTGGGATAAAAAAATACATTTATGTCTTTCACATTCTGAAATGTTGCTTGGTTTTTAATAGAATAATTCAATTTGTGTCCTCTTTTCAGAAGTTGAGTGAGTGATCTTATGAATTCTATACAATTAAGGATGAATCAAACTCTGAAACTTGGCAAAATCCAGAAAATGTTGGGTATTCTTCATATTTTTGGGTGCTTGCTATGAATGAAATGTACCTTGCAGAATCCATTCCTATTCCTTCTGTAGAGATCTGATAATACATAGTCCAACTGGAGAAGATCAGATACACATTTCACATACTTAGTAAACAGCTTCTGTCTGTCAAAGAATTATAGAACATTTCTGATGTGAGTTTCCTGTAAGGATGGTCTTCTGAAAAATCAGTATGATATTCAAGTACATTATTACATATTTGTCTGAAATATTTCATTTATGAATCCAAAGAAGACCACAGGGCAATTATCCAATCCATAGAGCATTACTGTGTATTCAAATCTGTCATACCAGGTGTCAACAGTTATTAAATATTCACAGCTGTCTTCCATTCAGATCAAATTGTAAGTCCCATGCAAATCCAATCTAGTGAAAATGCATACCTTCGGAAGGCGATCCAGGAAACCTGAAGTGAGAGATAGTTGATTGTGGTCTCTAATGATTACAGAATTCAGAAGTCTATAATTAGGCATGACTCTCAAGAACTTATCTTCCCGTTTTACAAAGATGTAGATACAAATGCTGGAGATGTAGCAAGACAAATACATTCTTTCTTCAAATTATTGTACAGAAATTGTTTTAAGGTACTTTTTGAAGTATTTTAAAGGGTTGCATTACTTTTCCCCTGTACAGTCTAAAGGAAGGGATGTCATACTTGCCAGCATAAGCCTCTTCTACACTCTGAATAAATCTACAGCACAAAATTTTGTATTTTATAAGGCAGGTTTACAGTCCCCCAGCAGTTTGGGAGCTATGCCTTGATCAATTTGGAATTCCATATCCATAATATATTGTTTAATAAGTGACATTGCCTAATCTTTTTAATACTTCTTGTAGAGAAGGACATATGTCTGTAATTTGCATACAAGGTAACTCATTCAATGAGATATACAGTTATCTGACATACCATAAGGCAGTGCCTTCAGGTAAGAAGCCATGTTTCAACCAGTAGGTGAAAATTAAGAACCAGACTCTGGTCTCCACCATCATACTTCATATACAGTGGGACATAGATTTCTAGGAGAATAAAGCAATATTGACTCTGCAAAAGTTTCTAGCACCAAGATAAGTCTTGTTCCCAGTTACTGTGCTAGCTGTATCATGACATTATGCAGGTTCTTTATTTGTGTTGATGCTGCTGTAATATTTTGGCAACTTGTTCTGGAGATAGCAGAGTGCCTCAAGGACCTGTCACCATATTTTCAATATAGAAGGCATGGTCTCACACCTTTCTGATGAAACATCAGATATTCTCTGCCATTCAAGGTAGGCAACATCAAAACACAGACATGGCAGTAATTCCAGGAATGCTTTTTATTATTGTAGGGTAGAATAACAGAATTTTGAAAGTCTGTCAGAGTTTCTCTCTCTAGTCCATCTTATATCAAACAAAGTTCTTCTGAGTTTCTTTTTCAGGCTTTTCTCTTCCTCAAAATAGAGTAATCTTTTATGAAAGTTCTCCCTGTAACAGCTGCTCATTACTTCCTTGTTCCCCAGGTCAGACCTATATTTCTTCACAAACATTAACACAAAATCTAAAGATACAGAGTACACTTCACTAGAAAGAGTTTGAAATCAAGGGCGGGGTGGGGGGGGGTGATGTGAGAGTGGAACACTGAAAAGAAAGCAACTATTAAGTACACAGCTACAGAGAAGGAAACAGTTACAACTCCATGTCTCTTTCTGCCTACCTGCCTGCCTGCCTGATAAGCTGATATTTTTTTGGATTTTATTTAGGGTGAGGATATTAGAATTTGTGGATGTTCATGGATTCCACCACTGCTGTGCTTTACATAGCAGATAGTGCGAAATATGTTTAATGCAATTTTTTTAATGCAACAGAGACTATAAAATGCAAATCAAAGTTGTTTTGGATGGTTTGTTGATCTTGGTTGAGTATATGTAATAATGCTTGCTTTTGTATGCTTATGTGTGTGCAACGGTATTATCAAGTAACATTACAGTTGGTTTTGCTTGACTTGTGCCAGGTAGGCACCATGTTTCTCAGAAAATAAGACTGGGTCTTATTTTATTTTAACCCCTAAAAAAACAGTTAGGCCCTTTTTTTGAGTGGTGCCCTAATTTTTCCCCCACCCATGCCAAATCCTTCACTATCCTGCTTTCCAGGTCCGTTCTCTGCTGTGCGTGCAAGAAGCCTGTGAGACTACGGTAAAAACCCCCCACCGTAGTTCAGACCTTTCAACTTCTCATGGAAAAAAAAAGATGTCACAAGTAACTTACCGTAGTCCCACAGACTTCTTGCACACGCAGAGGAGAACGGACCTGGAAAGCAGGTTAGTGAAGGGATGTCGCTGCCCTGGTGGTGGGGTGGGGGTGGGGTTTTGGCACAGGGGGCCTGGCTGAATGGTCTTTAACTAAGCTGGTGCGGAGTGCATGGGGCAGCTCCGCACCTCCTGCCGTCCACCCCCCCCAGTGCCTCACTTTGTTCTTCGCAACGTGAATTGCAGGTGCACTCACCTCATGGCGGTGGCACCGACAGCCCTGCCCAGCAGGAGCCCGCTGCTGGCCCCTCTTCTTCTGTGGCCGCTTGCCACCACTCGCACGCATCGCCCCAGCCTTAAGATGCCTGCCGGAAAGCATCTGCAGCCGATAACAAAGCTCCGGAACTATCCGGAGCTCTATTATTGGCTGCAGAGGGCTTTCCAGAAGGCATCTGCAGCTGATAACAAACCGGATCGATCCGGAGCTCTATTATCGGCTGCAGATGCCTTCCGGCAGGCATCTGAAGGCAAAACGGAGCCCCGGGCGATGCGTGCGCATCCATCCGGAGTCCATCCGTGCGTGTCCATCTGGAGCTCAGCACGGACTGAGGAAAGGATGGCAGAAAGTCCCCCCTCCCCATTTTCCTCCACCAAAAAGCCTCCATTCCGATACTTCAGTGTTGGAAATGGAGGCTTTTT
>JANHFL010006809.1:0-34298 GCA_032468155.1 Oxyrhabdium leporinum | reverse complement strand
TTAATGACTGCTGCAAAAAGGATCATAACATTAGGTCCAGTATGTGAAGACCCGCTTTATGACCCTTATAATTTACATTCTTAATTGTAGGACTAAACTCCAGTCATAAATCGAGGACTTAACTGCATTTTATAAGGCCCTTTTAAGGATCTTTTTTCAACACCCCCCCCCCACCTTTCTGAAATATTCTTAAAAATCAATGCAACTTTTATGTTGGATAATCAAAGATTGGTACCCCATGTTGCTACAGCAAAGTTCATATTGGACCAAATAACTGGATTAATAATCATAACCATAATATTTCTTCTAAATGTTTTTAAATTTCTTTCAAGTTAAATAGCTTCTTCTGAAAAAAAATGATGTTCTCACAACTGTGTGTGGGATTTTCTCTTTTTTTAAGGTTACGTCTTGCATATGGTGGCTGTGACATATCAAGATGTTTTTATTGGCTTATGCAGCGAGCTGGGTTTCCTTATAGAGATTGCCAGTTAGTTAAGAAGACAGACTGTCTTCTTCTCCAGCACTTAAAAGAAACATTTTGCCATTTAAACCAGGTAAGATCTAAAACTGACAAGTTCTACATTTTTTAAAGTCAGAGTCTGTTATGACTGAGGCATTTTAAAATGTATAGAGAACGCATCTGGAAGTTTATAAAGCTAATATGTATACAGTTTGTTTATGACACTGAAAAGGGAGAAGTAAGTAAGAATTATAATGGCTTAGTGGTGAAGACTCTCACCTCCCACTTGGAAGATTGAGAGGTCAATCCTAGGTAGTAGGCAGATGTTTTATTCCTAGGGCACAAAGTAAAAATATCTGCTGCAAACTCTACCTAGGTGTCAGGAAGGGCATCCAGCCAGTAAACTCTCAGCTCCATCCAGTTACCCTGACTCTACCCTGTATTAAAGGACTATTAAAGTGTTGTAAAAAGAAAACAAAAGAAATCAGGAGACTAGTTCTGCCTTAGGCATGTTAGGCAGCTGGATGACTTCAGGCTAGTCACTCTCTTATCAGCCCAACCCATCTCAGAGGGTTGTTTTGTGAGAAAAATAGGAGGAAGAAGTTTTGCTAAGATGGGGGGAATGGCCCCCAGCTGTAAAATCATTGCTAATGTACTTTTTTAATGTTGTCAAAAGTTACATCACAAAAAATACCTTTCACTTTGATTAACTCTTTAGTAAAGTTTCTAAAATATGTCTTCTTTAGTTATTACTACCATAGCTAAGCTATTATCTGTGGGAAAACCACTACTAATAGATTTCTCAGGAAACTATTAGCTTAGCTTCCTAAGAAATCTATTACTGGTGGTTTTCCTACAAATTAATAAATCATCAATCCATATTTACTTTACTGAACATTAATAAAAACACTTGACAAAAGCTAATTATTCACTTACTTGGCTATAATGCCTGAGTTACTTTTGAGAGAGTTGAATTCATTTAAGTTACACTTCAGAGAATCAGTTTGGTTTAGTGGTTAAGGCATCAGACTAGTCACTGGGAGATCATGAGTTCTAGACTTCCCTTAGATCAGGGGTCTATAACAGGACCACAGCCCACTGCTGCATCGTGGCCTCTTTTGAACCAGGCTGTGCAAGCAGCATGCCTGCATGCAGGCACACCACCTGCTGCTCACACAAGTCAAGCTGCCTGCATGCGTCCTGGCCCGCCACTCATGCAGCCCAGTTCCCCCCTCCCCCTCAAACTGGGCTGCCAAGCTGCAAAGGTCGGGGACTTCTGCCTTAGATAACAAAGCCAGCTGAATGATTTTGGGCCAATCACTTTGCTCAGTCCTAGAAAAGAGACAATGGTAAACCACTTTTGAAATCTTGCCTAGAAAACCACAGGGAATTGTCTATGCCGTCTATTTTAGTGACTTGTAGGCACCAATGAACAAAAACCCAGTAACACTTTGCTGTGTTACTTCAGAGTATATACTCATAGTTAAATCTATAAAATGTACCTTCTTTTATTATTAGGATTTATCTGGACTGAAAGATCATGAGTTTCAAGTCCGTCACCCAGATTCTCCAGCTTTGTTGTATCAGTTGCGCTTAGGAGATGAAAAGTTACAGGTAAAAGACTGTGAGATGCATCCCTTATATTATAGTGCTTTGAACAAAACAGAACATTTCATTTCTTTTGAGCTTTAAATAAAAAAAGTTTCATTAGAAATTTCCTATCTGTTTTGCGTTGGTTGAAGCATTGTATATTATTATGATGGGAAACAGTGGAACTTGGAAACTGCTTCTGTTCTCTTGTTTATTACTCTAGTGTAGCAAGATCACATTGAATGGTAGTCCGTGGTAAACTATATGCTGTCTACCATCTAAATTGTGGGTAATTTGGCCAAGGACTATACAGTATTTGGATTTTTAGAAAAACATTAAAATATTTTTTCCTGGGAAGTAATGGGAACATAACTCTCTTCTGACTAATTAGAAAAAATAATCTTGTCCAGTATTGTTTGTTTGGGGGAATAGCCTGCACATAGGGGAGATTGCTGGCTGCAAAAAAGGAGGATTGATGCTATCCTTCATTACTGTGTTTATCCAGATGAAATAATTCTGTGTTTCCAGTTCCTCCATATCTTCAGCTTTTGAGAGTCAGTTAACTATTGGCAGTAATTCATACATTCTTAGTCTTGCATCTATCACTTCCTTCAGTTTACCAATATTCCTCTACTGCATCTGTAGAGGTGCATAAAAGTTTATGCCCTCTTGAGCTCCTGTACAAAAAGTGGGCTGTAAATCTACAAAGCAACCATTTCATTTTGAGGGTGCTTTTATTAGTTTATAATATAAAATACAAAAGAAAATAGTAGGAAAATAGGAGAAGGAGACGAGAAGGGAAAACTCTCTACAGATTGTATACATCTTTCACCTTTTACTAAAAAATAAATATTAAATGTTGTGATCTACATATTCTGCTGAGAGAAATTATTTAATCATAGGTTGTTTAATTATAATCCAACTGCAAGGTAGATGAATGAATCTATAAATGAATATTGACAATAATTTGAAACTCTTCTTTTCTTTCACAATTAGGCTCCAATGGCACTATTTTATCCAGCAACTTTTGGAATTGTGGGTCAGAAAATGATAGTTTTGCAGCACAGGTCTCAAGGTGATCCTGAGGACCCTCATGACGAACATTATCTCTTAGCTACACAAAGTAAGCAAGAGCAGGTGTGTGTGCGTGGCTTTCTCTCTCCTTTTGATTTTTTCCCCTCTGAATACTGTACAATGAACTCATTCTATTTACTTAATACTTCCTTTCCACAGTACTGGTAGATGAATTATATTCATATGACCTGCCATGTTCTGGCATTACCCACTAAGTTGGGCTAGAATTTCTGTGTGCCCATAGCTATGTTGACTAAGGATAATGTAAACCAGCAGATCTGAAAAGTATCAGGTTATGAGGATGAGAATATAATCAGATCAGGTCTTCTCAACTACACATGATGGTTATAACTTAAGCATGCTTTTTTAGCTAATACTTGTAGTTTATAAAGCTGGCTTGTTTCAGCTGTCTGTAAGATTAGTGTTTAATATAGAGATGTCATAAGAAACTGCACATAATTTAAAATCAAAGTAGACATTTTAGAAGTTCTTGCAATCTTGCCAAAGAGAGCAAGAGACAGCTATTAGTTGGCAGTCTCTCTATGTGTAATTGTGCTTGTGTGCTTACAATATTTACAATATTCAACTATCCTGAACTATAATCACTATGATGCTTTAATTTGTTTTTGTTATACTGATACCTTCTTTTTCAGGGTTTGTTTTTTTAAAACTAAAATAGACATATAGGATTCCTATTTGGAAAAATTATAGAATTGAGTTGAATGGATGTAATTATTGGCTACATTGGGGATATCCAGTACAGTCAAGAAGAATACATTGTGTTTGCAAAAAAGAATATCCTACATTTAAAATTGCCGTCCTGAAAAGAATAGGCGGGGGTGGGGGGGAAGAGACAGATACTATTCTTTGCAATCAGAGTGTCTGTTTTGTCAACCTAACCTTGCCAATTCTAGCTGAAACCAATTTTTGAGTTGCCCCCCCAAATATATGTGAGACTCTAGTATATACCCCTTCCAGAAGCCACATAGAAAAGGAAGGATATGGATAAAAAAACCCACACATATTAATTGAATTATTTAAATTATAAAACAAAGTACCCCTATGTATAAAATTATTGATGTCCCACTTCTACCAAACTTTTTCTCTCACAACTACCTAATAACGTAAAAACATAGATGTACAAATGCACATTCACCCAGTGTGGGGGAGTCGAAGTAGTCAAAATGGTAAACCTGGCAATATGATGCAAGATCCATCACTCTTTTAGGTGAATTGATTTTACATATATGTACAAGAAGGTTTGCTCACTCCCCTCCAGAAACATCACCACATTCCCCCCTCTCTCTCCTGTTAGTACCACAACTAGATGAAAAAGGATAGGAAAAATGTAACTGAACAGAGAAAAAACAGAAAGGAAGGAAAGTCTTTTTTAGGTATTAGAAAATGGGTTACCATTTACTACACTGGGATGGGCAACTATACAACCATGGACTTCAATTCCCAGAATTCCTGAGTCAGCCATGCTCTATACAAACCTTCCCACCCAGGCAAATGCTAATTACTGTACTGGCTCATTTCCAAAGGTGTAACAGAATAGAATAACAAAGTTTGAAGATGTTCTAGTCCAACCCCCTTCTTCAGCAGGAAACTCTATCCCATTTCAGACAAATGGTTGTCCAATCTTTTCTTTAAAATCTCCAGTGTTGGAGCACCCACAACTTCTGGAGGCAAGTCGTTCCACTGATTAATTGTTCTGACAGGAAATTTCTCCTTAGTCCTAAGTTGGTTCTCTCCTTGATTTGTTTCCATCCATTGCTTCTAGTCCTGCCTTCAGGTGCTTTGGAGAATACGTTCATCCTTTGTTTTAGCCTTCAGATCTCTAATCATCTTTGTTGTTCTTCTCTGTATTCTTTCACTTTCTAGCAGTCACATCTGTAGTCATTTGTAGCTCATACATTTCCTTATTTTCAACAGAAACTTCTTATTGGTAAATAGAAAAGCTTGTTAAATGGTTGAGAAATTATTGAGGGGTTTTTTTGTGTTATTTTATTTTTTGTGGTTGACTACTTTGGTATATATAAACAATGGGCGAAGTATTAAGTACTTCACAAAACAATACTTCAGTTGTGTGTTGTTAGTTCTCATCTGGTGGGAAAGATGTCTGTGATTTGGGATGGGAAAGTCAATTGCAGCAGTAAATACAGTTTCTTGGACTTTTTACATTAAGAATTGGGTCTGACTAATTAGGAAATAAACTTGAAGGGACAGAAATAGCATCGAGCCTTTAGGTGCTCTTCAACCCAAGTTATGGGCAAGATTTGTGCTTGCTTTTATTGAGAGATAATCTTATTTTCCTTTTTCCAGTCTGCAAAAGCAATGGCTGATCGAAAATCCATGACTAAGCTGGGTGGATATGATGGAGATCTCCGAGGCCAATCTGCAAGTGTTGCTGAAAATGTTTATCCTTCTGAAGTGGATTTAGGCAGTTCTCATAGTGACTGCATTATTGGTGGAAATGAATCTGAAGAAATGCTAACAACTCACATGTCCCGAAAAACTGCTGTATCTCAGTTTGAAGGGAAAGCATTAGGCCTTGACAAAGCAATTTTGCATAGCATTGACTGCTGTGGTAAGAAAACTATTATTTTTATGTGATATGTAATACTAATTATTGAAGGCAAGATTTATGCTAGTCATAGTAGGTTTATCAGTGTGTATGAAATACTTTGAATTTAATACTTTTCCAATCATTGTATTAATCATTATTTTTCTAATTTGTTTGCTACAGTTTATTTACAGTTCTTTCATGTGCACTTTTCTAGCATCAGATGATACCAAAAAGAAAATGTACAGCTCAATCCTTGTAGTTGGAGGTGGCTTAATGTTCCACAAAGCTCAAGAATTTCTTCAACACAGAATTCTCAACAAAATGCCTCCCTCTTTCAGGAGAGTTGTTGAAAACGTAGAAGTCATTACAAGACCAAAGGTATCTTTGTATGGATTTACGCAGGTTTTCAAATAGGGGAGCAGCTGGGGGTAGCGTTAGGAAATGTGAGGGAATTAATTATGCAGTAGTCAGACACATTTTGAGATGACCAATGTACTGCTGTGAGCATAGATTGAGATGACCACATCCCCCAAAGGCTCAGTTGCAGCATTCAAGGGTTTTCTAGAATTACCTACCCATGGCAGTTGTATGTACAAAAGTACACTTATACGGGGTTTGGCAAAATCTTTTGTAAATAATATCAACAAAATCTTCTTGTAGATAATTACTACTTGTAGCACCAGTTTTATTATACTAATATGTATTGAATTGAATTAGTCCATGATAAAAAGTATGCACTGGAATCTATTTGACAATTGAAGCAATGACAGACTTTGGAATAGTCAGCAAAGTAAAAATAAGTTTTTTTCCTAACATGAGTTAGTTCTCTGTTCTTTTAGAACCTTTAGAATTTAGCCACATTTGTAAGATATTCAAGGAACCAGCCGTGTTTAATTTTTAATTGTATGGTATTTTTATATCCGTTTAATATTAGGACATGGATCCACGTTTGATTGCTTGGAAAGGTGGTGCTGTTCTAGCCTGCCTAGATACAACACAGGAGCTCTGGATTTATCAGCAAGAATGGCAGCGCTTTGGTGTTCGTATGTTACGTGAAAGAGCTGCATTTGTGTGGTGATCCAGTATTATTTAGAAATAATAAAACATTTCCTTGATCTCTAGTTTTGTGTTTTAAATAAATTAAATAGATTAAATTGTTTCCTTTGGAATCATCTAAAAATAAGGTATAATGGTATTAAATATTTCTCTAAACCCTTTCCTCTAGTTCAGTGTTTCTCAAACTCGCAACATTAAAACGTGTGGACTTCATCTCTCAGAATTCCCGAGCCAGCCATGCCATGTTTCCGGAATTCCCTAGCCAGACAGCCATGCTGGCTCTGGAATTCTGGGAGTTGATGTTTATACATCTTAAAGTTGCCAAGTTTGAAAAATACAATTCTGGTTGAATATATTTTATTATGATCTTAGTGAAATCTGTGTGTGACAGAAAATACAAAGCAGTTACACAAATCTTTGGAGAAAGAAGGATCTTATTCCAGAGAGCAATGCAGCTTCTGAAGGATATACTAAGGAATGCCCATCATTACCTATGTTGTGACGGTAATATTCAAGGCTATTTTGCAGAAGTCAAAGGGAGTCTGGCATGAGTGACTGTCTGAAAGCCCAAGTGTTGCACAAGATAGAGCTGTGCAAAGATCTCATGCTCTTCAAGAAGAAGTTGTGTGTTGAACACCATCCAGACTAGCACTAGATTTGAATACTGCTCCATCCAGGTTCTGGGGGATGCTAAAATCCATAGCCACTCAGATTCTGCAGGATGTTTCTCCACATCCAGATCCAGGCAGCCTCCAGACACCAAGATAGGGCATCAATAGCATATTTGGCTGGTTCAGGATTGAGATGTATGTATTATAAGCATGCCAAAGATACTGATTGTTGAACTGGTGAATTATCTCAGCCTGCAGTTTTATATAGACCTTAAACAGGAGGAACAAGAGCACTGAATCCTGTTGGCACATGACACTGGTGAGGCTGAGGGAGCAATCTCTCTCCCCAAACAACGTATTTGTGTAAATTCATTATTCACGTTACATTAAATTCAAGGCTGCTTTACGCTTTTAAAGCAAGTGTGGGGGAAGCTTCTTTTGTGTCACATTCTATAACAAAGTAGAACAAAATAGCAATGATTTATAAGTTCTGACTGAAGTAATGCATATCTGAGGTTTGGCCAACACTTTTAGCTGCCAGCAAATCATGAGCATGTGAGTCAATAGAAGAGTTTGTGAGGAAGAACCAATAGGTGCTTGCAGTAATCAAGTTTTATATTGTGCAAATGAAATGCTTGAGAAATCCATATCTGACACAGAAAGCAGGGACATAATTTCTATCATGGGCCCAAACTATACAGTGATTTAAATACAATCGCCAGTCTATCAAGCTCTGGGAAAATCGGGGAATTCAGGCAGTTCAAACGAGTATAAAGATATATTGTAAGCTTAAGTTCTCTACAAAAACCTGAGCTACTAACAGTCAAGGGAAATGAGCTAGAATTAAGGGGGGTTGGAGTTCAATCTCTTGTAGGCACGCATGACTCATGACGCATTTGACTCCTCCCTCGGGCTCAGCCTGGTCATCTCATACACAGTCCTTTTCATCCCTGGAGATTAATTAGCAACCATATATGTTATGAAATTGTTACCATTCACTTTCCTAAGTACAGAAGATGATATCAAAAACTGTAGTATCAGTTTTCCAACTTACAATAATAATTCACTTTTATAGTTAGAAGAGGAAAAAAGTAACAATCTCTATTTTAATACTATACCTGCAATCCAGGTCTGATCTTAAATTTCCAGGTCCACTTCTCCTTTGCAGCTTTATACCTCTGACTCTGTGAAAAGTAAAGGTCTCTACAAAAGGAGTCTATATCTTTCATTAAAAAATAGTTTGGGCAGATGCTCAGTGGACTTGGGAGATCTGGGTCTGGATGTGTTTCATTGAAAGAAACAACCATGTACTTGAAAAGAGAAGAATCAATTTTCCAATCACTGCAGAAAAAGTGCAATGCAAGAGTGAACATGCATTCAGAATTTTTCTGGTTTTCTATAATGCTCTTACAATTTGAATCACATGAAGCACTTGAGTGGGTTGGGCAAAGAAAAATGACTTTATCAGCAATTCCTTTCTGAGTAGCAAGCCATTGCACAGTTCCTATTTCAGCAATTCTCCGTTTTTGCCACAAGTCTATTATAACATTACATTGACAGTATTCCTGTAGAAATTCAGCAAAACATAGGACAGTATGCTGTAAACAGGCTTCTTGAGAATATACAACAAGAATTGTTACGGGTTTTTGTGCTGTTATGGGATGGAAATAAACCAGATTACTTGCTGGACCTGTTTAAAAAAAAACACAGCACCACTGTTAAAATGAAACTTTGAGCAAGCAAGTTCACATTTAAGCAAGCTGAAAAAAACAATATTTGTTATCCTGGGAATATACTGTGGCATGTAGTTTTACAATACAAATTAGCTGACAAAAATACCGGTAGTTTCACATTCCTATGGAACAGCAGTATGCTGTATGATAATGAATATGGTACAAATAAATTCCTCTTTCAAAAACAAAATAACAAAGTCAGGCCAAATCACTCAGGAGGGATATTGATGGTTTTGGTTAAGTTAGCTAATACTTTGGATTTTATCTAAAAAATAAGTCAGAAGCAATTATCAGCTGAACTATATATAGAAAAGTGAGAGGTAACTGCAACACCATGTTTTCAGACTTCTATCTTCTCATCCTTCTGAGGATTACCAAAAGTAAGCACACAAGGGAAAGGACTGCCTTTAATCTGAAAGCATTTTCTGTCTGCCCGAGGTACACAAGATGAGCAATTGTGAACGTCCTATTTGAAGAATCCACACTATCATAGTGGGAATTTCATGTTACTTAAGGCTGCCTTTCAGATTTTCAGACCTTTTATCACTAAGTGTTGTGGCTGAATATATAATGCTTCCACGAACCATACATGTAAGAGGGGAACAAGTGAGGAAATGTGTCAGTGTTAATAGGACTAACATCATAAACACATGAGAAAGGGTAGAGCATGCAGTGACATCCTAGCACATATTTTGTCATTAGAGCATCACTGTAGTTAGGAACATATGCCAATAAATATTCTGATGAAAATTACAATCGAACACCAACAATATCAAAGAAAACACAATTGTCATGGAAGCCTAAACCCATTATACTTTTGTTACATATTCTCAACAAAGGCAGCCTCCAGGACATCAGGAATATCATCTCCAAATTTGCAATAGCATGTGATCACCAAGCTCTACAATTTTGTACATACCTAACTTAATTTTTGTACGGTAATAGATATTTTAAAATGACCGATATATTCAAAAACACCCTGTTAGAAAGAATAATATTTATATTTTGTCCTTACAATTTTCTTGCTTATAAATATACAGTAATTTATCATGTCTCTTGGGAAGTCCTAGCAAAATTGTATCAATATCAGTATTTCGTAAGTTGTTTCAATACAAATAATTTTCCAGATACTATTATGAATCACAGAATGGACTAATCAGTACCACCTTATAGTGGAAACCAATCAACCACCAAATTATCTTACATGTTTCAATTTTCATGCACAAAACCAATTATTCTATAGCTACAACACCAAACTGACATTGGAAATAAGTAAATTGGTAGAATATTTCTATTCTCCAGGTTACTCAGTCATTGACCTCATGCTTGTAATTATTTATTCAATTTCACTTAAAACAGCAGCTGAACTAGAAATATTGTGGGGTTACTAGCTTAATACTACAGTATTTCTTAGAGATTAAAAATAAAGTTTGTTATCATATGCCACATGTTAACATTTTCTGCAGCAGCTACTTTCTATGAATAATTGTGACTGCCTGCATCTTTTCCTCTCAATGTTTGCTCTAATCTCTTTTTAAAGATTCTCTCCATTCTTTCTCGTCTGCCTACCTCCCAGTCATATGTGCCATACTCAGATCTATTTGCATATGCTAGTATTTGAGATGCCACAGGACTTGTTATTTTCCCAGTAAATGTTACAAAATACATGCGTATTTTGAAATCCTGCAGTTTCTTAGAATTTAGACAAGAATCTTGATTCAGAGGGAGCACTTCCTTTTTCCCACTCCCCCTCATGTAACAGAATTGACAGGAAAAGTCAAAGTAGCACCTAGCATTTCAATCTTCTGAGTCTTCAGTTGTAGACAGAAGATAGAAGAAGGACTATAAATAAAATGGAATAAGATAAGCTCTTACCATGCCTACTCTTGAAATAAAGCACAGCAGCAACTATGCACACTATCAGAAGTAAAGTGATGGATATGCCAGCACATGTTTTTTTCATATCTAAATGAGAAAGAAAACATATTTGTAAGATTGCAAGATTCTTTTAAAAGCTTAAAATTAACAATAAAAAATGAGCAATTGCCATTTCTAATTCTCAAAAGATTGTGAAATGCATTGTCATGTATGCACGTGGTGATACAGCACAGATGGAGGTGAGATGTTAGAGCTTAAATGAGAAGATGTGGGAAATCTAAAATATGTCAGAATAACATGGGTGATTCAGTTTCCAAATTCACAAAGACTAACAAAGCAATCTTCTGATCATGGTCTAAATTAGGAATAGGCAACCTATTTCGCAATCCATTTTGTAGCCTTTGGACATTCTTCTAACCATGATTGCTGAAAACTGCCAATTGGTAGGCATTTTGAGAGGCTAAGTAGATAAATACGTGACAGTATCACAACTTTCCCCCCCTTCGCTAGACCAAGGTGGGCGTGGCCAGCACTTGACACATCCGGCCGGTGGCCCACAAGTTTGACACTGTGAAAGCTTAAAATAGGAGTATTGCCATTAAGAAACACAACTCAAAACCTTCTGCTAACTGAGACCACCTTCTTGTTTGCTACATCTAGCTCTAAGTTGTAGTTTTCAACCTCCCCAAAATGTAAATATTGACTCTGGCCACAGATATGTTGCTTATCCTACCATCATCACAATCACCCACTCGAAAGGTCAAAAGGAAAAAAGCCCCAGAAATAACTAAAATGGTAGCCAGCCACAATGTAGAACTAATGGCCATATTCAGTGTCAATGTATCTTGTTGTCATATGCCCAGAGACACACAAAGGAAGTCTTTCTTTGGCAACCAAAGGCTGCCTATGTCAGACTGAGGACTGTAAATAAGATCTTTCTGACATTTCCAGAACTTATTGCTTTAGAATACATAGAGCCAAATATGGGTTTAAGCTTCCATTACTCACTTGCCAAACTAAAACTCCATGCACTCATACATCCATACACTTTCACCAATAAGTAAGGCTTATCCTGGGAATCTTCTCAATATTGATTGGATTCTATAACATCAAGAATAGCCATTTTCCTTCTCAGGACAGTTTTGCAATCTGCGTTTCTAAGACAGTCGAATGTTTTTTTTCCTTGGAGATTTCTTTCCATGGTCTTATCTTAGTCCATCTCTTAATTGCTGGTCATTAATTGCTATACAATATGTTCAGTTAACAAACCATTTTAACTGCCGTCTCAATGTCATAATCAAGATAAGGAGTTTCAGGTCTCTCTTCCTCCCCAATATGTAACTGCATCCTCTCTTCAAAGGATATTCATTCTTCATTCTCTTTACCTCATTACACAAAGATGATAAAGCCAAACCGTATGAAGTATGACTAGCCTAACAAAGAGAAGGATTAGGAGTGACATGATAACTGAATGGCTATCATAAAGAAGACGGTGTTGATCTATTCTCCAAAGCACATGAGGGCAGGACAAGAAATAATGAGTGGAAGCTCATTAAAGAGAGACCCAAATTGGAACTAAGGAGAAATTTCCTGATAATAAGAACAATTAATCAGTGGAACAGCTTGTTTCTGGAGTTATGAACATCACTGGAGGTTTTCAAGAAGAGATTGAACAGCATTTATCTGTGATAGTATAAGATCACCAGCCTTGGGCAATTGGTTGGACTAGAAGACCTCCAAGGCTCCTTCAGCCCTGAGATTCTGTGATTTCCATATTATTATCTTTTTTTACACTGCTATTATTTGAATTTATCTTCTTCACTCACAATGTCCTAGAAATAAATTTATCTTTATATAAAACTTACAAAACACTCTTCTTTTCTCCCCCCCCCTTTTTTTTTTCTGATATGGAACTGACAAAGTACTAAGTAGCTAAAGATAAAGGCTATCATGGTCTGTTTTAAATTAAAAGATACAGAACAAAATAACTAAATAAGCAGTTTAGAGACCATTCTGGGGGGTATATAGAAAGGTGATTTTTCCTGCTGTCATCTTCTTGTAGCTTAGCATACGGTTCCCATAAACTGTTATAACTTCCAATAGAGATATTCCTCAAGTTATAACTACACTAGGGACCAGAACTTCTGTCACTAAGCAATGCAGTCATGAGTTGCATCTGATTTTATGATCTCTCTTGTCTTAGTCAACAGACAAATTTGACTTTCCTTATAGACTTACTTTGTTGGAAGCCCTCTGGAAAAGTTGCAAATGGCAATCATATGACTCTGGGACCCTGAAACTGTTATAAATACTTGAGTACTGGTTCCAAATACCAAATTTTGATTACGTAACCACAGGGATGCTGTTCTGGTCATAAGTGCAAGGACTAATCATAAGTCACTTTTTTCAGTGCCGTAAAAACTTTGAAAAATCGTTAAATGAATGGTTGTAAGTCAAGATGTGCAAGAGGTTTGCTGGTTGCCTCATTGGGGCTTGTGCAAAACTAGAGGGAGGCAGCTGATGAAGAAAGCAGATCCGGTGAGTGCAGCAGAGGCGGCGCAGAGCTCACCTGAGCAGCTGGGGCAGCGGAAAGGTGAGTTATTTAGCGATAGCTTAGGTCAAGGGAGGGTGGGCAGGCCCAGCCAGAGCTCAGAGCAAGAGGTTTGCCCGAACCTCTGCGTCCATGCAGAAGCCCACCCTTGGAAAGAACTATAAAGAGAGAACAGGTGTGGAAGTTGAAAGATTAGGATTATATATACGTATTGTTAGCATTGTTTAAAAAGAATATTGACCCAGGCATGGTACTGTCCACAAAATATGTGTATTATGAAAAAGAAAATTGCAACTAAAACATGAATGAAAACGGGGAAAAAAAGACTTGCAAGACTCGAATATTCCATTGAACCTTGACCATTCTCACTTTAACACTTCTCTAATAAACCCTGGTATTTTTCAATGAGAATATTACTGTCCCATGGAAATCATATTTTTATCTTCCTGATTCGTCTTTCTCAATGTGTTCCTTTTGATACTTTTCCACATGCTGTATATGTTGAAATCTGCTGGAAAATTATTCCTGTTTCTATGGCTTCTTTTGAAGGCCACTTATTCAAATACGTGGGATAGAGTTACTCACTATTCTACAACATTATACAGATTGGCATTACATAATAATACTGAAATTGAACAGAACATTATCCAATACCTGATCTGTTTACTATCATAGCTGCATCTTTTGGTTCTGGAAAAAAAAGAGAGAGAGAGAGAGAGAGAGAAAATTCATAGATTGCTTGAATTAATTATGCACAATCATATTTATACCACACACTATCTGCTACATTTTCAGCAAAAAAACAAACAAACAAACCACCCTAAACCTGAATGAAGATGCTTTTATTCATGGTTAACACATCAACACAATATCTGCCTCTCTTCCCACCTTCTAATCAAAATCTGACCCAGGTCACATTGCATACTATGGGTCCTGGTTGCCTGCTTATTTGAAGTGAGTGTTTTTGTTACTTTATGGGGTTTCTTGCTTGAGCAGGGAGTTGGACTAGAAGACATCCAAGGTCCCTTCTAACTCTATTATTTTGTATTCTGTATTACTTTTTTAATTATTATTTTATTATTTTAACTCTAGCTCTTCCTATAGAATTGCTCAAAGCAACTAATGTAGTGCTTTTCCTTACCTCCAAGCTCTTTTATTCTCACAATCCTGTAAGAAAATAGAATTTGAGCGATAGTCTGAAGCTACCAGAATGAGCTTAATGATCTCATTGGCCAATCTTAGGCTTATACTAGGAAAATTACCTTAGCATATAAAGCTTAATGTTTCTATCCATAGATAAACATTTAGAAGTCTCAACTAACCAGGGATAGATTCTTCATTGCAAACTGTTTGATAATATGGGTATCTTTTGCAGTCATTTTGACATCCTGGAAAATAAGGAATTAGCTGGAAGAAGAGAAGCACAATAATAATACTGGTATTATTATTATTAGATACAGTGCTTAAGTATTTCTTTTTTATTTAATTTTGCATTGAGAATTTCTTAACAACAGTGAAGAAGGTAGCTGTGAGAATACAGTTGTAGAAAAAAGATTCATTCTGCACTTTTTCAGTTTAAAAATAAAAAAGACAAGTCCCATCAAAATTAAATCCATTTTGTCAGATATGCATATATCCATTAGTATAAACTGTTGTTGGAGAAACATCTACAAGATAGAATTTCTAAATTTATTTCCAACCTTTTTATGACTTAAAAGTTTTCTTTTAAGTGTTAACTTAGCCTTCCAGGAACAAGATGAGGTGCATTTTGTCTCCTCAGGCAAGGTATTAGAATATTTCAGTTAGTAAACAAATTATTATGGGTTTACAAAGCCGGATGAATTACATATGGTCACTTTTAGTAACACCTTATGTACAAGACATTGATAGAAGGAAATAGGGTGTAATCAAGCAACAAGAAATTTGAATGATTATAAGTTTAAAATAGCTTCTGTATCCTGGGCCAAATCCACAATTTTCTGTTAATTTTAATTGCCTAACTTCCTCCTGAAATCTAACTACCAAAGTAAAGCCATATTAAAAGCTTGCTATTTAATAACTGGCATGTTCAGGAGCCCCATGCTAAAACATTAATATTCAAATTGTTTAAATTCTTCTACATTATCCTGTCAAAAATCAATGATAAACAACATTAAAAATTGCATTCAAGAACAGAGACGCTTTTAGAGACAGTTCCCTTTCTAACAAATATATATTAGGGACATCACCTTTAGAAAGCATTTATTAAGAACCAATGATGTCACAGTGGTTAGAATGCAGTATTGCAGGCTATTTCTGCTGACTGCCAGCTGCCAGCAGTTTGACAATTTGATTCTCACCGGCTAAAGTTTTACTAGATTTCCATCTCAGTAAAATGGGGACCCAGAATGCTGAGGGGAATATGCGGACTCTGTAAACTGCTTAGAGAGGGCTGTAAAGCACTATGAAGTGGTATATAAGTCTAATGCTATTGCTATTGCTATTAAGCTCCTTTCTTGCAATATGATTAACCCTCCCAGAAAATGCCCATTAAACTATGGCCTCTTGTAGCAAGACAGTACTGTCAAGGCTTCTTTGAATAACTACCCCTTCATACACATTAATGAGGCAGATAGCATCAGGTGTAATTTGTGTTTCAATGTTTGGGCCACAGATCAGAAACATTAATACAATCCTTCTAATTTGACATTTTCCTTACAAACGAAAATAAAATCTTACCTCTTTAAATATTAGGTTTCTTTCTTGATCATTCATTCTTATTTTTTCTGAAACTCTAATATTGTTTCCCTATTCCAAGAAAAATTCCAGATAAATGTATTACAGAACTTTTCAAAATGTTTAATTTTTAAAAAAAAATAAATGTGACACTTTTTATTTCTTATCTGTTCAGCTCGTAACTGCATGATGTTTTTCAAAAGCTAATATTTACATTAATTTTGACTTTATCCAATCTGGTATCATCTGTGTTCAACTCTTATCAGCCCTAGTCATATAATCTGACATCATACTCATTCCTAGTTTTATAGCTAAAGAAGAAAAAAATATACCTTGGTAGTAGGCACAACATGAAGCATCGAATTATCGCATTCATGAGAGTCACAAAGATGGATTTTATATTTCGAACAAAAGTTACTAGGTGTAAAATTCACTTCTAGTTCAAATTCCCTGTTACATATTGTTATATTTGGATCCCATAAACTCCCTGTGAAATTAAAAATAAATCCAGATTAAAAATATGATTGATGTTTTCATCGTTTTACTTTAAAGCACACATGGTTTTCACATCCTGGACAGAAAAATAGATTAATACAGCACTTTCCTGCTTTCATAATAGTTTTTAGAAATATTTAATTTAATTAATTTATTATATTTACTGTATGTTTCAAAATTATCCCATGACTATTAAACAAGTACCGGTTATTCCCTTTTTTGAGGATATCCCTTTGTAAGTAATTTTTAGGTATCTTTTAGGTGACAATTATTGCATAAATCTGATATTTTCAGACTGGGCAACAGGGGAATAATCTGTTTCCTAGCGCCAAAAGACAAGAGTAAAATTAACCACAACTAAATTACATAAGACAAGAAGGATCTTTGATTAAGAGAAGGTGAATGTAAATAAAAGAAAAACCTAAGCTGGTGCCTGTCATATGTGACAGCCCCAGATTTCCTTTTGTAACCTTCCCAGCTGGGCATGCTATAAAAATGTTAAATAGATACATAAACAAACAAATTCCTCAACCGGCATTAATCAGGGACTGTGTATTGGTCTTGCACAGCAGCAAATAGGAGAAAACATGAGTTTGGTTTTTTTAAGTAACTTCTAATTGAAATGTTATAATGAGAGAGTTTTACATGCTAACACTACATCAATCAGAAAAGAACTGAATTGAAAAGTCATGACTCTACAATAGTGGAATTCACAATTTCCTCAGATAAGTTCCAATTCTAACAGGTTACAAAGCTACTCTACATAAATGCAAAAAATGCATTAAGGGTTGTTAATTAAAAAGGGCAGGAAAAATAACATAATCAAATGTTCTTCTGTAGTTAACCAAAAATAGCAAGCCTCTTCTTCCTCTTGATGCCCCTGGATTCCCTGGCATTTTATTTATGAGTCATAGTTTATGGTCCCCATTGCATTTAATATCTTGAAATATGCTTTATAATAAATTTTAATGACCCTTAGTGTAATGAATTAATGAAAATAACTGCTTACCTTTTTCTATACAGTTTTGGCAATACTTCAAGCTATTATCTTCACAGTCTGAATTTAAATAAGAGTTTTTGCATTAGAAATTATGAACATTTATAATATCTAAATCAATTGATTTCAGTTATGAGAAAAAAGGTTTTAAAATAAAGATTAGGAAAACTGCATGAAAGTATAAGCCACTGAAGAGCAAATGAACACATTCTAAGTCACTAGATTAAATATCATGCTTGTTCTATTTATCAAACAAAGCTCGGCTGACCCATTACTTTTAAGAACCATATTTTTCACTCCATGACGCACTCCCCCCCCCAAAAAAAGTCCTTTGTGGTCCTTTGGTGAATAGCAGCCAGGCTGCGGTGGCAGGGTTGTTTTGCAGTGCTGAACCCCTCCTCTTCTGTCTTTATCATTGTCCGCCTCTTCTGTCTCTTTTCCACAGTGTAGGAGTCAATAGGCAGAGCTGGCACATGACAGGACACCTATCTGTGGTCCTCTCAGGCTTCGGTTCAGAATACTTTTTTTGCTTGTTTTCCTCCTCTAAACCTAGGTGCGTCTTATGGTCCAGTGTGTCTTATGGAGCAAAAAATATGGTAGATGCATAATTGTTTTATACATTTATATATAAATATCACGTTAAAATTACAGAAGCTATTTAAAGGTGAAAATTTGTAAATCAACACTATTTAATCAGTTACCTGGAGAAATTAGATGTTTCTGTATTTTTGAATGATCCTCATTTATATTTGCTGGTGGAAGGTTATAAACATCAATGAAGTAATTAGTATTTTCTTCTACAGAAAATCCAACAAAGTTGAATTGCCACTGTAATTAAATGTATAAAAGTTTATATAATTTTGGATATGAACTAATCTACTTCCTTTTTCTGAACCATATTTTTTTCAGAAATGCAAGCAAACCAGAACCATATACTCACTTACTCCATTTTCCACTACTGATTGGATCTGGTACACTAATGAAATACTAAGATGACAATATCACAAAAAAATTATAATGGAATTTTGTAAGTACAGGTTTATTGGCCCAGAATAGACAAATTAGAAATCAGCTGTTTCCAAATATCATATGTGATGCAGTTTGAATCCAGGGGCGGGCTTCAAAAACCTCAGCAATGGGTGATGTGGCCATGGTGGGGATGGCCTAGCCAGCCTCCTGCACCATGGTGAGGGGGGCATTTTCATCTTCCCCGAGATCCAGAGGCTTTCTTGGAGCCTCTGGAAGAGCAAAAACAGCCTCCCCCGGGTTCCAGGCACTCTAGGGGGACTGGAAATGACTCATTTCCAGCCTCCCCGAACTTTAGGCCTGATTTTCACTCTCCCCAGGGTCCAGAGGCTTTCCTGGAGCCTCTGGGAGAGTGAAAATGGCCTCTCCCAGGCTCCGGACACTCTAGGGAGACTGGAAACGACTACTTTCCAGCCTCCCCAAACTTCTGGGAGGTCCGATTTTTGCCCTTCCGGGGTCCAGAGGCTTTCCTGGAGCCTCTGGGAGTGTGAAAATGGCCTTCCCCCCGGGCTCCAGATGCTAGGGAATCCCGTTCTTCTCCCTCCCCGAGCCTCCACGCGTGCCCTGCACTTACCTGCATCCACAGTGGACCATGTGGAGACTCCTGGGAGGGGTGGGATGTAGTGGGCAGAGCCAGCCAGGAGTGGGATTTGGAGGTTTGACGATCCCCGCAGAATTGTCGTTAAGGGTATGCCCTTAACGAACACCCGCGAAACCCCAGCAGCCCGCCCCTGTCTAAATCTGGTTTATATGAGGCCAAAATTAAATCTGCTATTTGATCAAACCATTTTGGGAAGGCTTGATAAGAGTATCCTCATCATAAATCTGACACAGAAGTTAATTCAAATAAAAAGTCATTTTTTAAAAAATTATAATCCCAGATATCAGCTTGAACCACATCCAAAATTTGGATTTCTCTTAAAGTAAAGCCATAGTATTCTAATTTTTAATAATCTCTTAAATAAGAATTTATCATTCAATGTTTGGATATAAATTACTGTAGTATAATTCTTTGTGATTTATTATGCACTGATTATTATCATTCGTATTTGATTTTAACAATGACCTGAAGTTTTAAAAATCAATATAAGGTATTATGTTATTTCATTTATGGAAAACTTATAAAATATTGAAAATTCTTAACTAACAAATGTCCTATCATGCTTGTAAATTCTCTATTTTCTTGGTTGTTTTTCTTTTTTGTCTCTTTTTGTCTCTTTTTCCTTCTTACCTTATGAATTTTAAAGACAGTTTCATTCCCTGGACCTTCAATCTTAACTTTAATTGCCATATATCTTGGGGGAGGGTTAATTTATTAGTACTATTGTTCTTTATAATTTTGATTTATTTCTTTTGTTGCTTTTGTAATCTGGCATGCTGTATGCTAAGTATGTAAACATTCAACCTTTGACTTGAGTAAGTGTTAAATATGCACATATATACAATACAATATTTTGATTTTTAATCTGAGTTGCATCAAAATTTATCTTGGGTTACTATTTATTTACTGGTCATTATTATTTACTGTCCAACATAAGATTTGGTAGGATTTTAAGTGTACCAAAAAGTTCAGAATAATTGTGTTTTTACTCAAACAAAATGGAAATTCAATAGTTTAGTCAATTTTTCATTTTTATAATACTTTGATATCTACCAACCAAAGCCAATTGCAAAAACATGTATTAAAGAACAGAAGGTTTGAGCACATCTTGAACACTGAAATTTAATTTTACATAAAAACCAGTTTTTTGTATTTCAGCTCAGAAGATAAGCTACAGTACACTACTTTTGTTCTATTGTACAGAAACAATTTCTAGCCCAACTCACCATGTTGTCTTAAAAGAAATAATTTACTGTTGCATTAGGTAACTAAGCTGGCTAAAATCATATTCTAGCAGCACAACGTAACAGCAGCAAACCACAACTTTAAAAAAAACCTCTTACTTTTTGATGCTCAGACATGGTTTGACTTTGAAATTCTTCTAAGTAGTCACATCGAATACAGCCATGATATAGTTCACATATCTTGGTTGCCTTCAAGTATTTTATACTGGCTGCAAGAAAATCATTTTGTCAAAGAATTCTAGTTTGTTTTCAAGAGGTTATCAGTAACAGTGCCATTCCAACTATTACAAGTATAATGGCAAATTTACAGTTACTTTTACTATCTTGAGCCAATTCTGCATCCCATTCCAAGCATCTATCTACATGCTATCCAATACTGAAATATATATTTGTTCTCTTACTGCTGGATTTTACATGTAATCTAAGTGTTTTGCATATCCAAATCAGACAGGAATCAGAAAACAGAAACAGCAAGGGAAAACTGTATATTTTTAATCCTCCCACCCTCAATTAAAAAAATTAAGGAAATATCTGTTTGTATGCAGTTCTTATTTTTTTAAAAGCTTTTTGTTCACGTACACATAGCAAAAAAAAAAAAAAGTGCTTTCAGTTACCCTATTGCCACAGTGCCAAGAAGAAGCCTGCAAAATGTTAAGGAAAGAAGGTTTTGTCCTCTTTTCTGATTTGATATTTTTGCCATATGGGACAGCAATAGAGATTTACATTCTTCTAATAACTTTTCACATTTGTTCAAAGAATTCTGTTTCCTGCTCTGTCAGTTTGCGATTTAATTACTATGCATTTGATTAGACTATCAACAGAAAATTTTAAAGCCAGTATTTCTTCAAAGATACTTGATTCAGATCATCATTAGGTTTTCTAGTAACTTGTTTGTCAAAAGTTTTTTTTTACTAATGAATTAATTCATGACACAGAAAATTCTACAAGACAGATTACTGTTTTCTAAGAGTTGCCCCCAAAAAGCAGTTTTTCTCTTGGGGCACTATTGGAGCTGGGGGTCTGACAAAGATATATCACAAGCATAACAGCAGTTTGTAGTTGTAATGGAACAGATCCAAATAGATTTGGATTTATAGTGTCTATAGTGAGCTTGTATGTTTGTTGTCACTTGTATGTTAAAATACAACAAATATTAGAAGCTGTAATATATTTGGTTATCATCAAAAAGGGACATTGAAATGTATTATCAAAAAGAAGCTGAATATATAATACTTCCCCTGGAATTTCTCATCACTTGAGAATTTAACAATATTAGGGATTTATAGGCCAAAATCAACACCTTGAATTGCAGCCAGAAGCAGCCTGGAAACCATTGCAGCTCATGGAGCTAATGTGTAATGTGTGCCATCCTACAGACATACATAACTGTTAGTGCAGCCACACTGTTCATCAATTGAAGCTTTCAAATGTTCCTGAAAGGACAGCCACATGCAGAGCATGTTACAGGAATCCACTCTGGAGATGACCAGGGTGTAACTCTGAGGAAAGGGTGCAACTAGCACACAAAATGAAATTGTACAAATTGTACATAACTGCCACTTGATCCTCGAGCAGGAATTGTGAATTTAGGACCGCCAGATTGTCCACCAGGTCTGTATAGGGTGGTGCCACCTTACCCACTATCAAAGATGTTAAAGTCCTAGATCCAGAAGGCCCAAAATGCCAGAGCTACTTAGTTTTATCAGGGTCTAGCTAAGGCCTGTTGTTCTCCATCCAAAGCCCACAGCCTTCAGGAACTAAAACAAGACAATCACAACATTGCTTACTTCCCAATCAGGGTCAAAAGGGCATATTGCAAGCGAACATTACAGTATTCCTTATATAAGAAAATATTTGTTATATTTAATATAAAATATTTATCTGTCTATTACTTAAATAATGAAATTTACCGTCTGCATTAAGGATCCAAGTTATGTTAAATTTGCATATTCCTTGTATTTCAACAATCTTGATGCTGATATTAAAAAGATCTGCTGGTGTGAATCTATGTTCTTGTTCCAACTCAGGATGAGGCCCTTGCAAAGAATGAAAGTGAGGAGTGAGTATATTTCCAGGGGAAAACTCCAGCTTATTAGGCTGGCCCAACTAGCCTGCAAGGCTTTGAAACCTTGGATGAGGTACTCTTCCTTCTCTGAACACCACCATTCATCCCCAGAAAAATACACATTGGCAGACACATCATTTAGAGTTGTCTGCTGCCTTGGCTTCCTCGGCTACCCTTCTAGAAAGGGTAAGGAAAAGCCAACAGCCACAGAATCAACATCTATAGGAGCTGGACTGGAGAGTTTGCCAGTAAAAATCCAGCTGCAGTATGACACCTTTTTGGTTATCCTATACCTTCCTCCAAGTAAGAAGATTTAGAATTGAAAATGTCTTAATAGACTTTGGCAGCCATTTTACCTCATAGCTTTACTGAAGGAGATGTAAGAAGAATCAAAATCACTCAAAAAATGTATGTGTACTAATTTGGCCTGCAGAAACATCCTCCTTGCTGTCATCAGTAATTCTCCATGTGCTAAACAGTTTGAAATGTGATTCCCAAGATCATTTGCTTATTGTATGTCTGTTTTAAGTTCTTATGATGGTTAAAACTGCCATCAGAATACATTCTGATTCAGAAAATGCACATTGATTAAAAAGGTCACAAAGCTTCATATAGTGATGATATCTTAAACCACCTACAATGGCAATGGGGTGCATGAATGACCAATATAGAATTTTAACAATTTTAACACCTAAAACCACATCTTATTTATACATACCATCTTCTTCATAGCATTTGATATGCTGTAATGAAAAAGAAAACCAGGATTAAAAGAAAAGGAAATGTAATAAATAGAATGTTACTCTCTAGGAAAATTGTAAGCTGCCGAGAGTCATTGATTGAGATGGGCAGCAATAGAAATGCCTGAATTACTGACTGACTAACTGACCAAGCCAGTTTTAGAGTACTAAAAAGATTTGGAAATGCTGACTTATTAATGATTACATTTACGTTCCACCTTTCCTCAAAGGTGTTCATAGTTGGGTAAATGGACTCATTCCTCTTTCACCTTCACCATTTTTCAATTATACAAAAAAACACTGTCAAAATGGATGTTAACCAGTCAATGAAGTAAGGTCTCAAATTAATGGGTTAAGAAGCTAATCTACTGTTAGGTATGGATATGGCATTTTTTAAAAAGAAAAATTAAAATATTTTAAAAATATTCATTAAATCCATCACTTGCTGGGATGCTGATAACAGCATGCCAGTGATAATGGAAGATATCCTATAGCAGGAATCTTATAAAAAATATTTTTTCATGGCTCTTTTTTAATTGCTGTCCTTTAATTCCAACAAGAAGAGTACTGTTTTCATCCGAATGTTGATCTTTAATTTTTTTGTACCATTATATGTATTTGAACCCAGAAATTATTAGCTTTTTTACAAGTCCATCAAGAAAATATCTCATCCCCAATCTCTGGTTACTTTTACTCAAAAACAGTTGCTAATTTCAGAATTAAGTCTTTCAAAAGTTTATTTGCACCAGGCTGAAGCTAGTTCAGTTCTTGTTTTTCTAAGTAATTTCCCTAAAGCATGCAATGATAGACTGTTGCTGACATTTCAACTAATACAAATTTATATATTTATTTTTTAAAAAAAAGCAAGCCAGGCTTCCTAGGTATTTCTGCTGAAGTCTTCAGCAGAAGAGGCTGTCCCAAAGCTCTGGGTGGCAACCAAACATCTCCAAAGAAGAGGAAGGCTGAACCTTTTGAAAGCCACTTTCCAGGCAGAAAGAAGTTCAAATGCTCGAACTTCTTCAAAGCCTCCCGAATTTCTGCGGCGAGCAGGGGAGGGGCAAGGCTCGAAGCCAACGCAGGGAAGAAAAAGCGCGGGCGCTTTGGGACATCGCTTACCGGCTGGGCTTCTCCCTGGAAGCTCTTCCCGCTCAGCACCCAGCCGAGCAGCACCCACGCCGCAGCCTTCATCCCGGCCCTGCCCCCTAGCCTACCCGCTTCGCTCGAACGCTGGCTCGCTAGCTCTTCTCGCTTAGCCGCTTGAGGAGGTCGACTCAGCTAATCCTCCCGGCCTCCCTCCCCGCTACATTTACATCCTTCCTCCGCCCCGCGCCTCATCGCAACAGATAGCTCTGCAAGGAAACCCTGCCGATTTGGGTTAGATTAGAAGACAAAGAGATAAGAATCCGGTCGCACGCTGCCTTTCGAAACCGAGGAGCCGGAACGCGCAGACTGCCAAACTAGGCGCTTCTCAACTGTGGCAGCTTGGAAATGTGTGGATTTCAACTCCCAGAATGCTGCTTGGGGAATTCTAGGAACCGAAATCCACATATTGTCAGAAGTCTGTAGAGATTCTCAGTCATCCAGGTCGACTGAGAATCTCTACAGACTTTTAGCTATTCAATTTGGGATGAACACCCTTTGAATGGTGTGGGAGTAGGAATGGATCTCCAGAGGGGGGAAAAATGCAGACTACAGGACCAGGAGCACCACTCCGGTGACCCTGGGGACACAGATAAAGCTCCAAGTGCTTCAAGGACCCTCTAAAAGGATGCAAATGACCAACTGTCTGCAAGGAATATAAATCCTTCCATTCCCCACCATCCAGTCAGAGCTGAAGAAGCTTCTTTCTTGGATGAGAAACGAAACATCTTCAAAAAGAAAAAAACAAGAAAGTCCAGTTGCCTCCTGAAAAACTACCTTTGGGACACATATTGTCAAGCTGCCAAAGTTGAGAAGCACTATGCAGAATTTACAGGCTTTCCAGGCTAAAGAACAAATGGTGGATGCTGGTAGAGCAACACCTCTTTGGTAATTTCTTCAATTTCGCCCTCTTAATTTTCAGACGGTGTTAAGGGAGTCCTGGGGTAGAGTAACTTAAATAAAACAGGCAAAATTATTAACACGCATTGATTGTATTATTTAGTCTCCGGCTGGAAGCCAGAAACTTAGTGTGAGGGGGCAGGGCTCAGGGGAAGCAAGGTAGCTGTCAATGGTGCCTACTGTATTTTTCATTTATTATGGTATTGTTATTATCATCAACAATATTCTTTTACACCATTCGTTCACAATTTTTAATTAGCTGTATCTTTTTTTATGATATGGTATATTGTATCCTATAGACACAGATATACTTGAAATTGAGTTTTTACTATAGTATCCCTGATGAACAGCCAATACACTAATATAGGCTTATATGCTTTGCTAGTGTTTTGACGGTAGACTATGTTGGAAGTTAAAACCCACCCCTCTCGTAGAAAAATGAAATATTTTAGGATATACTAAAAAGGCAGAATATTTCCCCTAAAAGAGAAGTAGAAACTCAGAGAGGCAGAAACTCAGCCCACCCACCTTTGTTAATGGGCCATTAAGGCCTGGGCCAGTCTATTCTACATAACAAAGATCTACCTCCTTCAAGCAGAGCCATTTAATTGCCCTTCATTGCATCGCACAGCAAGATTCAAACAAACATAGACAACCTAAAAAGCTAGCTATGACGTCTGACAGCAACCAATCAAGATGTTCTTCCTGTGCCCCAGGAAGTTCAAAGCCAGAGAGGGTATAAAACCAAGAGAGTCTCAGCATCTCTCCCCTTTTTACTTTGCCCAAGATCTCCAAGGCATGTGATCCTATTCATCAAAACCCTGTGGTTCTGCTGTCCACCATTAAACCATCTTTCAAAGCAGTCACCGTGTTTCCAGTGTCTTTTCCCCCACTTGAAACAGAATCCAGAAGGATATTTGTTCCAGCAACTACATGAAAGCTCAACTTCAAAACATTATTTACTTGGTCACTTGCTTCCCCTTGTCCTAACCTACTTTATCAGGTTGCAAAGAAATTCAAAACTGGAGTCACTTATGCAACTTTCAGTGGAGAGCAAAACTAATTCTGTAAAATTATTAATATTATACAAATATGACAATATTACCCTGATATTCCAGAAAGAACGATGACAAAAAGATGTATTTGCACCTATATCCACACTAGTATACCCAAATCCAAAGTTTATAACACAACAAATCTCTTCATTTTCACATTGTCACTAAATATATATTTTAAGGAATGTTTAATAAAATGACATACCTCCTTGAAGGTCCAAAAATATAAATCGATTTTAAGTATTTTATCTTATTTATGAATGAACAACTTCTTATAAAACTCAAATGAGAACTACCTTTTCATTTTGTGTTCAGATAATTATCTGTTTCTTCAGATATGAATACTACATGGATACTGTTGAAAAAATGGGGAAAATATGTTTGGGGCCTTAGATCCATATATTTAAAAAAAAGCGACAATTGAATAAATAGAACCATTGCAAAAGATTGGTATATTATCTGCTTTGAACTTGTGTACCTATTTTAGTCAAATATGCATATAACAAAATGTCAGACTATTTGTTCATGTATCCAATAATAGCAATCCAAGGTTCATTTTTGACCCTTTAATTTTTAAATGCAATATATTACTGATCAAATCTTGGCTGATTGGCCTATCTTATACAGATATTCTAATGTGATTGGGAATCTGGCAGCATGCAAGTTTAATTAATACATAAATATTATTCAGTTACAATCTTTCCCATAAAGAAAGCTATATAACCTTTCAGATTTGCATACATGGAAATTTAGTTTTGAGGCTTTAGCAAAACTCAGTCAGGTAAAGTCCCTCTACCGCCCCAGAAAAATAAGTCTTAATATTTTAATTCAGTGTTAAAGAATCAAATATGGTTATTTTTTTCTGAGTAAAAATTCAGATAATAAAGGTTAGGGTAAAGATCAGAATTAAATTAGGGATTCATTATAATTTCAGGTAGTTTTGATATGTAGGCATGCATCCTTCAGATGAAATGGTCATTTTCATAATATGAAAATATTTGTAATAGTTCTCCAGAAGAGAAGTCAATATTGTAAACCTATTTTTGTCACACTTCAGGGTATGGTTAGACTCAGAATTTACCTATCTGAATGTTCCTCTCTATTTAGTTCTGTTAGCAACTGCAGCCTTCTAGCTGGTAGGAGAAGTAGCAGGGTATTTCTTAAGTTGATGAATGCTGTACAGTTAGTCCTAGATTAACGACTATAATTGACTCTGGAATTACAGTCATAAGTCATTGCACTCATTAGTTGAGGCATTACCTGATGAGACAAGGTTTGTAAAGGTGAGCCAGTTGCCTAGTGCCCAAAATGCAAAATATAACCAGGGGGCAGCCATTTTCACTTTGAAAATGAATTGTAAGTAGCTTTGGGGGGCAAGATCCATCATAACTTCAGAAATTCTAAGTCATGTTAAGGACTACCTGTATATTTATCATCTCACATTTTGAGAATGTCCTCTTTTGCTGTTCATTCAGCTAATAGTTTGTGACATATGCTGTGGCAGAGACAGGGAACCTCTGCCTCTCCAGATATTGTTGAACCAAAACTGCTGACATCCTTCATTATTGCCCATGCTAAGTATAACTGAGTAATATTTGAAGAGTCAAATTCCCAAATTCAGTATTTCTAATAACAGAAATGTGCATCTTTTTACCTAGATTATATTTAGACATTTCAGATTAGCTAGGTTGCCAAGACTTGAACTGGATGTCTAAAGAATGAGCCTCTTTCCCCATTAAAAGAGTGATCTCAAACTACTGAGCCCATGGGAGCCTGCAGCCTTCCATGTCATTTGTGTCGTATTTCACTGACACAAAGCAGGAAAAGACAGCAGAAGTAGTTTGCTGAATCTGGCATAAAACTTTCTGGGCCATTGCCAATCCCTTTCCTGCCCCATACCATCTGCTCTGGCTTGCCACCAAATGATGCTATTCTGCTTTTGAGTATGTAGAGGATTGAATGCTCTGTATCAGTTAAATTCTCTGGTTCTGCTGTCCATCCCTTTCTCAACATCCATAGTTACTGGGACAGCTGGAATTGGCTGATGATTTTGTTAGATGGCTAGACATGTAAATTTAGCCATCTATCAGAAATACTCCATTTCCAAGTTTGTTATCTCAAGTGGTTGCTTCCTCAGCAGCTGTTTTGATGGGCTGTCGGTTTTGTACCACACCTGAGAAGGGGAAAAAGTGTAAGCAGGGAGAAGCCCAAGACCTTAGGGAAGTGGTCAGTAGGTGCCATACCATCCTTCCTCCTCTCCAACCACCTAACTACACAGTCAATAAAACAGCAAAATGCTTACCTTGTTCTTGCTGTAGGTTGCTGCTGGTGTAAGTGGGAAAACACTATCTTAAAACCTAGATAGGTAAGGATGAGTTAAGCCTGGCTCACTCATGGGTGGTACGCTGCCAGGGTACATTTGTACTGTGGTTAGATAATAAGTTGGCTTTTTGACAAGATAAAGCAGTGTTTTCACTCTATATTCTTTTAGCTTTTATTGTATTTCCAATTATCAGTTTTATACATGCACTGATTAACTAAGACTAAACTTTATCCGCTAAACGTTAAAAAAAAGTATCCTTTTGTGTAGTTAGATGGGGGAGGAAACCTTTGAAGTAGGAAGGGGTCAGTGTCCTTCTACACCAGGATGATAAGTAAGAGATATAAGTTGTCAAAAAAAAAATAAGGTGTGTTTTTTTTTTAAAGCAAGACACAAAGAATCAAGTTGTTTGGAATTACTAAAATTTATTTATTGAACATATTACTCTCGTAAGAGTATGGAGCACTGTCGCAAGGAGAGGGGAAAGGGAAAGAAAAATTTGAAAGAAGTCTATGCTTTCAGCTGGAAAATCTTCCATTTTGAGGCAGGTGAAGAATGCCGTGGAGGAAAAAAAGTTTTTTATTCAAGCCGCTTCTCTGCAACCGACCTACTGTCAGACTCCGAGGCCTTACTGTTGCGAGTGATCACAACACCTCGGAGGGCTGCCCCGCCTAGTAATGTCATCCCGCACCTTTCTCCGCGCACTCCTTCCAGGAACTAAAAGGGGGAGGAGAGGAACGAGACGCCTCCATGTATCTAATTTGGAGGGTCCAGGCAGTCCAACCCCCGCAGGAGCCCGCCTCCTTCTAGTGCCTGCCCGCTTGCTCTTTGGACTGGGCAGATGCCCGACAGCAGAGCCGAAAGTCGACGCTCGAAAGTGTCCGCTCCTCCTCACGGCCGCGCGAGGAACCCGGTCCGTGGGAGTTTTGCGAGGAACGAAGCGAAGCGCCAGGACCCCCCGGGAGACGCAGCGGCGCGCGCCAAGCTTTAGCCCCGTGTGAGTGGGTGAAGCAGCACGTGGTGGATGGCGGGGCTCCGTTGGCAGTTGACGTTGATCTCATGAGGCAGAATGTGTGTGTGCGGGTGGGGGTGGAGAGAGAGAGAGAGAGAATGCTCGGTATGGCGGAGTGGGTTGGGTTGCCAGAGAAACGCGATCTCTGTTGTCCCCGCACCCGCACCCGACGCGCCACGCCCCACGCTTAAAAGCTCCTGGGCAGCGACCCGAGCTGGAGATCTGTGCGGAATTCAGCCGGCCTTAAAAAGAAGCCGCTCTTCTCTTGTGCAACGAGTACAAACCCCTCCCCTCCACTGATTGAGGGAAAGTTCTCAGGGAAAGGAAGGGACAGCTTTTTTAGCCCGTGGAAACGGGAGCCTTCGCGCCAGGGCTAAGCGAAGGAAGGTGGGCGGTGTGAAAGAAGGGTTTGCCGTGGCAGGTGTCATCACTTTGATTTATGTGAAATCTAAGAAAGAATGCAAAGCCCGTCTTGAGAATCTTTGTCGTACTCGCGCCGCCCTCGCCCTTTCCCTTTAATTTGTCGAAAATCAATGAAAACTACCAGACTGCATGAAATTAATCTCGGTTCTGCATTTCTGAGTTTGCCTGTTTGAGTTGTTTACACCTCAAATAGGACTTTAAGCAGGACTTTAAACGTGCATCACCAGTGTTTAAAACTTAAAGATTTAAAAGGGAGTGAAGTCTCAGATGTTGGGCTAGGTCTGGTGAGAGACAGGTTCAAATTCCCCCTTGATTAGGGAGATCATTCTCACACTGTTAATTAACCCCCGGGGTTGGCAAGAAGATAAAATGAGGGGATACACCATGTCTGCTGCCTTGTGACCCCAGAGCTCAGGGCAATAAAAACAAATAGTAGCTTCTGGCTCCAGGAGGAAACCTACACAAAACCTACTGCTTTGCATAGCCTGAGGACTAGGATCATTGCGTGGAGTGACAGTCGTCATATGGACATTTGAATCCATATTGGATTTAATTGGATTAATTGGATGTTTCTGAATACATATCAGGAGGATCAGTGCCCAAAAATGGGGTGTAGGAGGAGAAAGTGGGATGGTTTGAAAGTGGATGGGGTGAAAAACAAAATACATAAGTCAAGCTTAGTTTTGCCTTTTTGAAAGAACTCATACCAACCTGTCCCGGACATTTCCATTCCTCTGATACCCCACAGTTCTCCAGAAGGTCTATAAAAAAGAGAAACACAACTGGTGAATAAGAAGTAATGTTGAAAGTGGTTTTGCTTTTGAGAAATGCAAAGTAATAGATGAGTTTTGTCACAATTGGATGAATGTGAGTGAGGAACTACAAAGTATTTTGTTTAACAATCCATAAAGTGAAGAATTTTTTCAATGACAATAAAAGTTTCAAAGTAACATGTGCACTAACCTAGCAACCATTAAAAGAAATTCAAATGCCTTTCCCAATATTTCAATTTTTGTGCTTAAAATGTATGATTTAAGCCATTTTAAATGATACAGTGACAAATATAGTTTATATCGTACATTATATTAATTCTTTTTGTGTTACATTTCATTTTATTAAGATCATTTTTTCCCGTTTTAGGTCAGAATATTTGGATCCAAACTAACTACATCTGAAATAACATAGGAAACAATGTCTTTCTTAATCAAAGGTAGTCAAAAGCAGGGCTTTATCTGTCAAACCTACAAAGAATTATTCAAAAGATGTATGCTGAAGAGTTCAAAAGCTTTCAATGGACAAAAGATGAGATCTTCACAAGCATCCTCTCCAGTTAATTCTAAAAATATGGACTCTTTCAATTATATAATAGTTGGAGCTGGCTCTGCAGGATGTGTTTTAGCCAACCGATTGACTGAAGATCCTCACAACACTGTGAAGCTACTTGAAGCAGGTCCAAAAGATACTGTTTTAGGTAGCAAACAATTATTGTGGAAGATTCATATGCCTGCTGCTTTAACTTACAATCTCTGCGATGAGAAATATAACTGGTACTACCATACAACACCTCAAAAAAACATGGATAATCGGATCCTGTACTGGCCCAGAGGACGAGTCTGGGGTGGTTCCTCATCCCTCAATGCCATGGTGTACATTCGGGGCCATGCAGAAGATTATAACAGGTGGAGTAAAGAAGGGGCTGTTGGATGGGACTATGAATTCTGTTTGCCGTATTTTAAGAAAGCACAAAACCATGAGTTGGGGGCTGATCTTTATCGAGGAGGAGACGGCCCACTTCATGTGTCAAGGGGAAAAACAAAAAATCCTCTTCATCGCGCATTCCTGGATGCAGCTCAGCAAGCCGGGTACCCTTTCACAGACGATATGAACGGTTTTCAACAAGAAGGCTTTGGCTGGATGGATATGACAGTATATAAAGGTTAGCTTTGATGTGTTTGGTTTGGAAGCCATGTTCTGTACTAGCCATGAACACCAGTCTTTGTAAATTCTTATAATGGTTTGGAAACTCTTTCATAATGAAAAAAGCCCGTAATTGCTGATGTTTTCCTTTAAGGGCCTAATAATATGAGTTGAGAAAGAATTTGGACTAGACCAGAGGTGTGAAACTTTGGGGGAGGGACAAGAGCTACTCCTGGTATGTGAGTGGAATATTGAGGGCTATATATCAAACTTAAATTTTATTTAATTTTTAAATTTAAATTATATTAGGTAATTAAACTAATACTCCTGAAATATTTAATAATACAGGCAATCCTCGACTTACAATGACAATTGAGACCAGAATTTCTGTTGCTAAGCAAGTTGGTTGTTAAATGAATCACAGTCAATTTCGCAACCTTTTTTTGTTATTGTTGTGAAGTGAATCACTGCTGTTGCATATTTATTTATATATCATATTTAGAGACTGCCCATCACCATCATAGAGTAACTCTAAGTGAATATATGGCCATTAAGCAAATCCAGCTTCTCCCATTGACTTTGCCTGTTGGAAGTTAGCAGAGAAGGTTGCAAATTGTGATTACATGGTTCTGGGACACAGAAACCGTTGTATTAAACATTTGCCATTTGCCAAGCACCCAGTTTTGATCATGTAACTGTGGGGATGCTGAGACGGTTGTGTGAAGAGCAGTTGCAAGTCATTTTTTTCAGTGCTGTTGTAACTTTGAATGTCTTGTGAATCAAAGACTACCTGTATTAAGACTATTGTAAATAATTTTATTTAATAGAAAAATGAGAAACTTTCTAAATGTAATTATTAGAGTATGAATTTTTCAGCGTGAGAATTCAACATAGCAACTGATATATTTATTCCTGGTCTGAGGGTTGAAAGCATCAACCACAGCTCTTCTTCAGCATAGATTCTTGTGGACTATTAAAGCAGCAGCTTCCAGAGAAATGTGTCAAAACAGGCAACGTCACAAAGTGGATATTGTGATACAAGCCTGTCCCTTTGTAAACGCATATGTGACAGTGACACATATACAAAAGGAATACTGTGTGCATCCGAAAGCTATTTCTTCCATTTCGCCTGTTTTGATACTTTCCGCAGAAGCTGCTGTATTCAAGTTAACTCTTTTTTTCAAAGTACAACTGTGAATAAAATAAATTAATTATAGCAGAAACCTTACACCAAGTAACAATGGATTTTAAATATTCATTATGGAAGAACTGACATTGCAGCATATATCATAAAATTAATGTTTCTGATGAGTCTTGTAAAATGCTCCGGACAAAAAGCAAAGCTGAAGTATTCTTCCTGCCAGCATAGTGCCTATACAGATACCTGGCAAAATTCCCATGAGAAAAGGCTTAAACTTGATAAATCAATATGAACATGGGATTAAATTAATTTATTTATGTTTTCAGTTTATATAGTTTTTGTTTATTATTGTAAGCCACCCAGAATTACCCTGAGGTAAGATGAGTGGCCAACACCTTTTATAAATAAATTAATTATAAACTCATAGCCAGTATTAACTTCATTCATTTTGCTGGTTCTCTGGAAATGTTTATTTTGGCTGACAGTTCAGTTTCTTTCCACAGCAACAACTGAATGATAGCACATTAACCATTTGGTTTTCATTTAACTTGTTTCATTTTTAAAGGTTGTATGGACAGGTAAATAGTTCTTTTGCCAAGGCAAAAGTTTTGGCATACAAATCCAGAACTGCAATTTAAAACTGTTTTTGCTCAATCTTTAGATAAGTATAATTGTCCACAGTGGCAGCTGTTAAAATTGAAATAGATGCCTGAATTAAATTAAAGAATATAGCTACAATGTAGATTTAGGTCCAGTACTGCATGCCAGAGTTAAAAGATTTTATACGCATTTGACACCCATTGTTTATGGGAAAAGTTAAATAAAATTATAACAGTCTGTCACACCTGATGCAAACTTAAATCTTTAAATAGAAACAATCATTGGCTCCATTTGTTGAGACAGGTATAGTTTTATTAGAAATCAAGTGCACTGCAGTAGTGCATAGCCAGAATTGTGAGAATAGCATGGCAAAATCCCTAAGTTC
>JANHFL010006808.1:58393-74329 GCA_032468155.1 Oxyrhabdium leporinum | reverse complement strand
AGCAGAAGTGGTCTGCAGTTCAACACTCTAACCACTGCGCCACCTAGGCTCTTCTCATGATTCTGGACAAATTCTCATGATTCTGGACAGTTTTATAAAATACATCAGTAGAACATTATTTAAAAAAACCCAACAACCTCCAAATCAATTAAAAAAAACAGACCTCAAGGATTCATAACCTACTTTAACTCAGGACCTGGGATACAGATGAATTTTAAGGGTTTTGAGGGAATATGAAGCTTGGTACAACGATGATCTAGATGTTGGATACCATGTCAAAGAAGCAAATACCGTATTACCAATAAGAATATGCAAATGCCTTCATGTCTAATGCAAATGCATTTATTCCCATTGGCTATTGTTTGTTCTGGCAGACAGGTGTGCTCTCTCTCCTCTCCACTCCTCCCATCCTCTCTAATAGTTTTGTCATATTTCCTATAGGAAAATAGAAATGTTTGCATACTTCATATAACTAGCACAGTAAAAATAAGAAATTATTTGGTATATATTTTGCTAATGCATTTCCTACTATAACTTCAATGGTATCTGATTGCAGAGTTGCTTGACATCTGCTTTCTTAAGTATTTCTTAATTTGGCTTCATTTTCAGCCACACAGAAAACAAATAGCTAAAGGAAAATAAATACAAAACCAACATGCTTGCTTTGTTCTTTAGTTTGGAAGGTTAATGTTGTGATGATGTTATTCAGAACATTCCTTTGTTTTTAGACAACTGATTCAAGCTAACCAGGTTCTTAATGCAGAAAAATGTGCATTCTTGCATTAAGTAGAAGCCTGTGTCAAGTGTATATTTAGAAATGTATTTTGTGTCTCTCTTCATAGGCTTAGCTGAGGTGAATCCAGCTATTTGGTTTTTGTTTATTCAGTGCTGCTTTTGTACTACAAAAACATGCTTTTAAATTATTTCCACTCTTTACTAGGGGAAGTTTACATTATTTGTATAAAAAATGTAAATACTACCAGTCTTTATGTTGGGTGATAGGCCCCAATGTTGCTTAACTATCTTTACGACCTTAAGGTTAAAAAGAAAGGACTCATACCATTTTCCTGCTATTTCCTACAGTAGGAAGGAAAGTTGTCCCTGTGGAATTTGAAATACATTATGTTCTGAAAGAACACCTGATACTTGGAATGTTCCATCAGCATTTAAGTAGCCATAATATGTATTCCTTTTTATTCCTATTATGTATAACATATGTCTATGTTCCTTTGAGTCAGTCCTGAGCCCTGGAGACTCCCTGGACAAGGCACTGCAGTTTTGTTTGCAAGCTAATTCACAAGTCGCCTGGGATTGTCTTCTTCTAAGGGCTGATGGATGATGAATGGTAAAGTCACCCAGCTTCTTATCTAAGGCAGAATTGGAATTCAGAATTCCCAATTTCTAGCCCAGTGATACTTAATTAAATTCACTCTTACAGAGAATTTCCATCTGAGTAAATTTGTATGAGATTGTGTTGTATGATTACTACCTTCAATACCTGTCTTTAAATAAAGGTGAACTAACATAAAAAACTTCACACTATTTTCTTGAGACAGAGACAAAAACATTTATGTAAAGATCTATAATAAAGTAATGGCATATATTTTGCATTTTCCAAGAAGAAATTTCCTGATATAAGAGTCAGGACTCAAGGACAGATGTTGCAGGGAATGGATAAGGGAATTATTAAAAACAGCTGGCTGATGCTTTGGTAAACACAGCTGAAGGAGATGTAAGGCCCTGAATTGTATCAAGATGAAGACTACTGAAATAGGAGTCACTAAATGACACGAGTCTAATCTTTGCTGTTCAGTCTCATGGTGCTGAGCCATTTTGATCCACAGCTCCAAACACATTAATCTCATCTCTATGGTAATACCCAAGGGAAATCAGTCAGAACAGTCAAATCAAAATGAAGAGTAAAAATAAATGTAAACAGTGAAACAGCAGTGGAACAGAAAATAGCAACAAGAATCAGTTAAGAAGAAAATAACAGCAAAAATCAATTATTTGTTCAGCAGTGTCCAAGCCCAGTTCTCACTAGACTGATAGGACTTGATGCCTGAAATCAGCTAGAGATAGTGCCAGGTGAGTTTATATGAGCCACTGAGTTATGGAGTTACTGTTGAGATGCCTAATTCTGTATCCTACATCTAAGGCCACTAAGTATCATCCTTCCCCTTACATTTTGTAGGGTTTTGTCTATATGTTTTTATATAATGTATTAAAACCCCACGCTATTTGTTGGGACATCCTGAGATTGCCTGAAACAGTTTAACATCTGTGAGTTCAACAATCCCCTGCTCAATGGTGCACGGAAGTCCTGTTATTTCAAAACAGTCACAATTGTTAATTGATTAGGCTCTTGTAATCCATCTTCTCTTCCCTTTCCTCCCTCTTCACCCTGATTTAAATCATACATCAGTCTAGCCATTGTATGCATTGATGAAGTAAGGCACAGTTCACAAAAGTGAACCCCTTTTAATAAAACAAGTTCTATCAACTCTCTGACTTTTTCCTACCATGACCATAACACTGCTTTTCAAACTTGGCAATTTAAAATATATGGACTGTAACTCCCAGAATTCGCCAGACAGCATGCTTTGTTGCCAACTTTGCCAAGTATGAACAACATTGATCTATAGCATTTAACAATACAATCATATTATGTAGAATGGCCACTAGCACCTTTGGGTGAACTTGGAAAAAGCTGCTTTGAACTATAAATATTTTTATTGGCTTCCTCTCTCTGCTGCTCTCTTGCCATTCTTCTGTATTATACCTCTAGCACACAATTTCCCTTTAAAATCTGTTGAATCATATGATATGACTGTCATGTATGCTGCATAATGCAGGTACTGAGTAGAACTGCACACATTTGTCTTCTTGTTTATGAATACTCAATATCTCTTTTTCAAATGAAGAAAAACAGGGGGAAGAAAATCTTTTCATCCATGCATGATATTAAGGCATCATTTCTCTAGTTGTGATTGTCATTTTCTAACTGAAGCGTATCAGCAGAATGCACAACCCAGATGTCTAGAGAAATCTCGTTCCCAAAATGTCTAGATTTGACAAAAATATAAAAAGAAGAAAGGAAAATCGATGACAGTGAAGGTCATGTTGTCTGCTTTACCATCTTTTCCCCTATGATACACTGAAGATTAAACTTGGAATGCTAACAACTGCTTTCCTTCCTTAGCTAAATTATATTGGTCCTTGTCTCTTTGGTGTGACTTTGGAGAACTCTTAATTGCATGTCTAAGTTCAAGCGTTCCTCTCTTGACTCAATTGCCACACCTAATCAAAGAATGTCTAGTGTATTCACAGCAAAACCTTAAACTTGTAAACCTTCCAAAACAAAAACAAAAAAGCATACTCAATAAATTTTAATTTCCAGGTTGAGGTAAAACAATGATAAAAATTTGTTATTGTGCCAACTATCACTGCCAGTTCTTTTTCTGTTGCCCTTACTAATCCTAACACTAACCCCAGTTTAGTCTTTCTAAGGCTTTTGGCAACCATTTCGATTTACTTTCCTATGCTTCATAAATAATTTCCTTTTCAGAGCACCTCCCTAACCCTCAGTTTGGTTCAGCTTTATTTATAGGTATCCTTAACACATGGGAGAGTGCACCGCTTTATGTGGCTGCTTGTAAAACAAAAACTCTTTCCAACATTTTTAAGCATTAATAACAAACTGTGTTACTGCTTCCAGTGAAATTAACATTATTTTTTATTAGAAGCCACTTCAGATGCTGGCACAAGCCATGACACTTCACTGAAATCCATGATTTAAAAAAACTAATTATGAACAGTGTATTTTTTTAAAAAATGAAGCCCCTGGTGACAAATACCTTGCATGAACTTTGGCAAGCTTCATCCCAGCTATTGTATCTGAAAGCAGGAAGAGCACCAGTGGTGTGATTGTCAGTGGCCCAGAATCTGATCATCCATTGCTTCTTCAGAAGAAGAGACACTTCAATGGATGTCAAAATCTGACCAAGAGAAGCAGATTGAGACCACTGGTTGCTTGAAAGTGTTGGTGAAACAGAACTGAGTTTGATGTGACTGAAACTTGATATTCAGGCATATACAAATGTATCATTCATTTGTCTCTTTCCAAACCAGCCTTCTGCCAACAAATTCCTAAAATAACTTTCTTCATCTTACCATCAATGCAGCAAACATATCTTGGCTCACTACAAATCTCACTCATTGTGAATTTCTTTCCTAATGACTTCCTATTTCATGCTGAAGCAGCCAGTTGTGAAGCCAATTTTCATAGCTTCAGTGCATCTTGTTGCCTTAAATTGTACTTGTAAAGCTGTGAAATATTTTTAATTGAATCAAGCTCATGAATTATAATATCTTCAAAAGAGTGGGAATAAGGGGTTGTTTTCTTTTATAGAAAGAGCAAATTATCTTTCTTATGTGCTAGCCTTTTGAGACCTATTTGACAATGTTGTGTGTTCTTTAGTAGGGCTTTTAAAAAATCCTTATAGAAAGTGTTCAAGGTGTTATTGCTCAGAAGATTAAAAAAATGTAGATTTAAAAGCCTGCCTTCGTGAGTCTGTTCCTTAGTGCTATAGGTACAAAAACAAGTCACTAGTCCTCACTACACTAAGCTCTCTGTATATGCTTAGAAACCTATCTCCTCTTCTCTTTCTTGCTGTATGTCTATGTCTCTTTCTCTGTATGCTTCTCTTTCCCTGTCTTTCTCACTCACTCACTCACACATACATGCAGACATAAAAAAAATCAATTAAATCTAAAATCCAAAAGTCATTATCAATTGGAAGTGGAAAAGCAGCATAAACTTCAAAATAAAGAACAACATTATTAGCAGTATTGGGATATTTCCAAGGATTAAAGACTACACCACTTTTGTTTGTTCTCCATGCTCTTCTTTTGGAGCTTAAACAAATATAAGCATGCCTTGTTTATTGAATGCTGAATTTTGAGTAAGAACAAACAGAAGATCAATAAAATGTAGAACTATGCAAGAAGATATAGTTTGAACCTGAACGGGGTATTCCTTACAGGGCCACTTTGTTACTAATCACATCTGTTTGTTTATTGGATTTATAAACTACCCTATTCCAGAGAACTCTGGATGCCTTTAAAAAATTAAAGCAACAATAAATATACCTCCAGCAATAAAACAGCATCCAATGCTTCTTCTATTCTTCATTGTCCTTTTATTGTCAGAATTCTATACCTCAACCCATAATAAGGGAATTGTATTATAGATGCATTTTCCACTGTTGCCTTTGAATAAGAGTAGCTGTCATAAATCAACTAGCTAGCTGTCACTAGCTGATCTTGGCTGATCTTGAAAAGCTAAGCAGAGTCAGACCAGATAAGTACTTGACTGGGAAACAACCAGGAAATGCCAGGGGTCTAGTCTAGACAAAGAAATTGAAATGGCCAACCACTTTTATATTATGACTAAGAAAACTACATAGATGTGATCATGAAGTCCCCAGGATTTAAACTTGTCTCAAAAGAGTCTTTACCATCCATCATAATCTCCAAAGTCTATCTTAAAAGACCAAGTGAGCAAGTAGTTTCTGAAAAGAAACAATTGATTTTTAGTTAACTATTCATCCCAGTGATTGGAAAAAGATAACCTATTTGACCTTTCAGTTTATTAACTCTTTAAATAGAATTTTACTTTAATTTAGCCAAGATCAGATTCTCAATCCTTCTGTTGTTGCAGTGTATAACAATTTTGCACAAAGAAGCAGACATATATGAAACAAATTGTAAAATTTTAGCATACACTACATCATAGTGTAAAACATGCCTTGCTTCTAATTATATATTTTAAAATAAATTCCCATACTGATTTTGTGTGATTGGGACCTTGGAAGGACCTTGCAGTTCATCTGGTTCAACTTTCAGAGTATATAATATAGATTTAAATACTGTTGGTTTTATATTTTCTTATTTTTTTAGTATTCAACAAAATTTCATGAGCTATATTTTCTTCTGATCCTGATGAGGAATGATGCAGTCGGTGCAACTGCCTATATGTTTTTCTATGATCTATTCAAGTAACATTTAAAATAAAAGACTTCATTGTTGTACAGCCATCACTTCTGAAATCTATCCAGAATTTGTAATTATTTTCCTTTATAAAAAATAAAATCATACTGTATTTAAACAGTGTAAAACATATTTTCAGAGAAAAATAAAACATTTTTGTTTGTCTTATATATATTCATAAAACTGACAAGCCATGGATATATCTGTACTAATTTCCCTATCAAAACTGCTTGATGTATACTAGGAATATGGTTCTTCCTCATACACTTATGGCTGCTTTAATACTTTTTGTCAAGATCATATACACAAAGAAGTGTTTGTTTAAATAATCTACAATTTGTCTTGGACAGCTCACAATTAAATGTCTATAGCATACTACATGACATGTTCTGGCAAAGTCTGTAAAATCTTTTCTTCAAGTTTAAATATTAAAATGCCTAATGTCATTATACATATATACATGAACAAAACATTACAAGGTCAACAGCTAGCTCATCACCACTGTAAGATGTTATATCAATGAACCAAGGGTCATGTTTCAAAAGAAATTAATGTGTGGGAATCTTAAAAGAATTTAAACATATTTTTTAAAAAAATAATCTCTTGGGATCTGTGCCAGACATTGCATGTTTTAGTATTCTGCGTATGAGGAGTAGCTGACCTTTGCAGAAGGCTCAACAGATGCCTATCTTAGCCCCATGTGAATCAGTCCAGAAGCCATTCAAACTGGAAGTTTTAGTTTCCATTAGTTTCATCAGCTCAAAGTTGTATTTACAGTCAAGGACAAACTAATTCAGTCTGAGAAACTCAGAATCAGTTAACACATTACAAAAGGGTTTCATCTGTAGGCTGCATTGAAGTAGCATTAAAATTTTCTCCTCCTCAATAGAATCTGATGAAAATAAAATTCTCATGTATTTCATGAAAAGAATGATATATATTGCGGAGAGGGGAGTGTACATCTTTAAAACATTAGTCCTTTATCGTCTTTAAGGGAAAGACAGGGGAACAACAGAAGCTGCCAAACACAAATGTTTTCTTTAGACTAGGGAACCTACCTATATATAGATGAATGACTTTCAGCTTGAAAACATATAGAAAATGTAGAAGAATGGCTTTCAACTTGACAACCAACAGGTGAGCCTATATAACCTAATCCATATAGGTGGGCTATCTTGCAAACTCCTTTTTTGTAACGTATGCCTGGTGCTGATTTGTGTGCACCACAAACAAGTTAAGCTTCATTGCCAATTTGTATCCTTTAAGTGTTGCTCAAGAAATGAGCTGTAAATAAGTTATAGAACTGATGCGTGAATTTAATGGCTTGCGTTTAAAAAATGTGATTACTTTAGAAACAATTGCCACTTTGATAAATAAGCTGAAATAGTTCTGTTTTTCCTGCTTTTGACTGACATTCATCTTGAACAACCTTGACAATACAAAGCTACTCTTAATGATTAACACTGCACTCTATTTGTGTGTCCACTCTGAAGTAAGATTTTGAAGTCAAGTGGGAACTACTTCCATAGAATGATGAAGAAAAGCAGGAATATAACCAAGTTTACCATGTTTCAGATTTGTCAATAGGTGCCTGACTCATTTAACATACATACACTCTTTCTTCCTAGAGGAAGCCCATTTTTTTTTCTTGGCATCTCTCTCTGGATTTTTAAAAAAATAATTTTTTGAAACTATTGAATATGTGTTATTGTTTAAAATTGACTGCAGACGGTATTCAAAACAGTTAAGATAGCAGTCATGGCTCTACATTAAAAACCCAATTTCATTGCTCATGGGTACAACATCAACACACATGTAAAAGGAGTATGATTTTGATAATGCTGATGCAGCTGCCATCTTGATTATTATTATTTTTTTAATCATTTCTGCAGAAACTGCTAGTTGCCTTGAAGGTATCTGGAAAAGAATAAAACAAATATTGTACTTAAAATTAATCTTACAAGGAGTATTATCAATTCTCCCTATATATATTTCACAATGCATCACAACTGATTACTTTGATGAAGGAGAGATACTGGACAAAGCTTCTTTTCTCATCTATTGCTATTTATACAGCTTGTCCATTAGCTAACTACAGTAAAGGAAATGAGATCCATGGAGGTTAAGCAAAAGGCATGGAATTTTTCTCCTCTCAAACAAAGGGAAGTAGTTTAGGAAGAGGGCGGCCTCACCACATGTTTTAAGGGTAATCTTTTAAAACATGGGTTTTGTTTATGAGTCAACCTTGAATTAAAGGCTTGAATTGTAAACAACATGGATAGTAAGCTTACAAATATGTCTGTTTATGGATAAATTTGCAATATTTCTACATTGCTACTGTTTTTACTTCTTAAACACTCAGAAATCTTTTTAACTCAACAAAAATTGCCCCATGTCCATTAACTCATCTTGCTGACCAATAAGAATGTGAACCATGGGCCTTCCGCTAGTATTACATCCTGTTCACAGCCATAGTTTATTTCGTGTCCCTTTGTTGAACGTCTGAATGTCCCTTGTGACAGAGTGAGCCATTGCTCAATTAGAAAAAAACTGACAATAGGATCTCATGACACTCAGGGGGGCTTCACATATGCAGGCAAGAGGGAAAGCTGTGCACATCTTGGCTGAAGTGAAAATTCCTAGTGATAGAAAATCTGCCTGTTAGTACATTCCATAGTGCTCAAGTATTCCTCATGTGCTATACATTATCTGGAATAAACCACATAACAGAACCATGAAGATGCTAATGTGGTATTGCAACGCAGAGACATTTATCTAGAAATGGCATGAATACTACATGTGAGAGATGTTTTACACTCATTTAAATTAAATATATATCATGGAGCATCTGAAAATTTTCAAAATTAAGACTGAGAATAAGGGAGGAAGGAATTGAGAATAAGGGAGGAATTATTTTTAAAAACACAAGAGGAACCTTATTGGCCAGCTCCTAAAGCTATATATTTCAGAAATAAAAATATTTACAGTGTGTCTGAAGAAGGTGGATAAATTTATGTATATATTTATAAATAACAAGAAGATGGCATTTACCATATGCCTACTTTTCTTTCCTCTCTACTGTCCTGTTTCACTTCCATTATTCATCCCACTGCATGATAATGTAATAGCAGCAGAGTTGGTTGAAATATTATTCAGAGTTTTAACAGTTTGCTCAGCATGGACTTGATTGGACTGAACAGTATACTCACTCCATTCAGCCTTCTGGTTGATCAATGGTAAGATCAGGCACCCTTCATGCATATCTCCCTGTCCTGCATGAAGTTGGTTCCACTGAAATGGCCTATAGAAGTAATTCTACTTTTGGATAGTTGCAAGTGAATTCAGAGGTTGCTTAACTTTCCAGGTTCCATCAAGACTCTTAGGATGTTTCCTGACAACATTTATTTCCCTTTGGCTTGGACCAGAATGCTATACATGTGTGTGTATAAATGCAAATTGTCCTATTATCCTAACAAATGCATGCATATATTTACATAGTAGTAACTACAACATCCTTCTCCACCCAGAAATGATTACTCACATCTCAAGGATAAACAGGGAGGTTTAAACCTAGTTATGTGAATGCTAGAATAACTGTGAACAGATACATATTCAGTTGGGAAACCTGCAGGTGAGAATCTTCTTAAGCATTTGCTTCTTCCTTTAAACCATGCTCTGGGAAGACTGCTGAATAATATCTGAAGAATGAAATGTATATGCCATTTTATTTTCAAGAGTTGTTTCATTGTAGAGGGTATAAAAATCAAAGATTCTTGACAATGTATTCTTTTTATGTATTCCAGTTGTTTTAATTCCAATTTTAGATCTTTTAGCATCAATACTTTTGATCAGTAATTTAGTCTCTAATTGCCTTAAGACTGGATTATTGAAATGCACTCTACATGGGTCTAGTCTTGAAGAATATTTGGAAGCTACAACTAGTGCAGAGTGCAGCAGCATGGATAGTTTTGGGGACCCCAAGTATGGCCCCTGTGACACCACTGCACCATTGGTTACCAGTCTGATTCCAGGTGCAATTCAAGGTGCAGTTGATCACCTTTAAAGCCCTTCATGGCATGGATCCAGGTTATTTGAGCGACCATGTCACCTCAATGGCCCATACCACTTGTGCCAGCAGAGGAGGCATGCAGAGTCCACCTGGCAGAGTTGAGGAGGAGGGCCTTCTCTGCTGTTGCTCCTGCCCTCTGGAACATCTTGCACCCCGATGTGAGGTTGGGTCCAACCCTCCTTTCTTTTCATAAGGACCTAAAGGCATGGTTGTGCGTGTTGGCTTGAGGCTCCAGTTAGGGATCAGCCTAATGGAGGTGGTTGATTGATTAATAACAGATCCCACCTCCCTCCCACTCTGCCTCTGCCCTCCCATATGTCTTGGTTGTAAGGTTTGATTTTAACATTTTATGTTTTAATTAAGATGTAACTGTAAACCACCCAGAGTTACCCCATGGTAAGATGGGCGGCAAATAAATAAATAAATAAATAAATAAATAAATAAATAAATAAATAAATAAATAAATAAATAAATAAATAAATAAATAAATGAATGAATCAATGAATCAATGAATCAATGAATCAATGAATGAATAAATAAATAAATAAATAAATAAATAAATAAATAAATAAATAAATAAATAAATAAATAAATAATAGTTTCTTCAGAAAAGTACATGAGCCTGTGAAAAGGACTTTCTGCTTTAAAGAACGAGATCATTAAAGCAGCTTATCCTTAATGCAACTTTTAAAGCAACTCATCTGTTTATGGGTCATGTAGAAATCCTAAAGAAAAATGTATGTTTTAATTAATGGAGAAAAATGTGCTTGTGCAAGATTCGAACAGCTTCAAATCATTACTAAAGTGGACCCAACCCATAACACTGTTATACAATTAGAAGTGGAAACAGAGAGAAACAATACTTGAATGGAATCCTATGTGGTCTGTTGACTGAGCAAATCACCTAGCAGCACTTGTACAGATGGTGAGCTTCACCTCAGAGCTAAGCATCAGGCCTCTCTATTGTCAGAAATAATTAGCTGAATATGTTTCAGGTTGGTCTGTGAAACAGGAAACCAATCAGGCTTCTTCCTCTAAATTAATGTTGTTGCCCATCCTTGAACTGTGAGAGCAGTGCATTTCACAAGTCAAGTGAAAAGGGAAAAAAAAGAATTTTTAACTAAGTAAGGGGTGGGCCACCAATTCCTACTCCAATAAGGAGGCTAGAAGATTGATGATCATGCCATGAATATGCCCACAATTGTCAATATGTGTCAATCGCAAACAAAGCTGCCTGTGGAGCCAATCATAAAACACCCATTTACAAGATATGAGGTTCTCTCTGCCATCATCTATGCTAGTTTCTGCTCTCTCCTGATGCCCTCTAACATCTAAGGTAATATTTTGCTTTTAAAGTCAGTCTGTCAATCGCCAATGAGTCAGGAGTCTTTTGCATGAGCTTATCACAGCTTTTTTTTTTTAAATCCAGAGAGCTGAGTGAGCTGTTTTTTCTAACACTCACGACTGGGTTTAATGATGAAAGCACATCATTTGATACTCTGGGCTAGGAGACCTTTGGTCAAAGTGTTTAGAAAAGTCACAATTCAAGTGTGTTAAAATAAAACAATGGAGAACTTCACTTAAATATGAGAAAAATCTGTATGTGTATATATGCATATAATGTAATTTAGTTGAAACTTAAACTTGATTATGGCCCAAGACCAACATAGAACAATATGATGTTAAAAAATAAAGAAACCATACGATGTAAATCCTTCCATTCCTTACCAGCGAGTCAGAGCTGTAGAAGCTTCTTGGATGAGAAGTGAAATGTCTTCAAAGAAAAACCGGAAAGTCCAGTTGTTTCTTGAAAAAGCACCTTTGGGACAACCATAACATGGATCACTGAGAATCTCCATAGATATATTGTATGATGTAAAGGAGAAAACATGCAAAACCAACCCAAGGCATTATCAAAACTGCCATAGGAGCCCCTAATTAAAAAAAAATACCAAAAAAGTCAAAGCTATAAAAATATATAATAGACAAATACTAGACATAAAATCAAGATAAAACTAGAATCATTATAAAGTCATGCTATGCAAAATAATCTCTACAATGCATATTGTACATCATAGCATAAAAGTTGGATGGGGAGAAATGTATTTCCAGGTTTGCAAAATTAGTGTCAGCCTAGTAAGGTAGCCCACACAGGAAACATGGCCAGATGGATTAATTCTTCTTTATTGTAAACAGTAAACAGAAAATATTTTTCTACCTCACTGCCTTACAGTTCAAAAAATTAGGGAGAGTCTCTTCTATGAATGCTTCTACCATCACATTCCTTTTGCAGGCTAATCTGCTAATCTGGTTGTGGCTCTTTCCCCTGTCTCTCAAAATCATTTCCACACACCATTTTCAGACTTTGTTCTCTATCTTCATTATACCTGATTAAAACATATAGATGAGGGCTGTCAAACTTGCAGCCCACAGGCCAGATGCATCATGCACTGTTGCCCAGTTTAGCAAAGGGGGAAAAAGTCACAATACATCATGTGATGCCACCATGATGCCGCGAGTTTGACACCTTGATATAGATGCATTAGAGACAAAACAAAGCATTTTAGAGACCAACCTGAGGAATTTGGATTGGACTTTTCCAAGGGAGCAAAAGTGGGGAATGATCCAACCTGCATTCCACAGGTGAGCTGAGCCAAAGATTTTTCTTGGAATAATTTTAGATTGCTTGAAAGCACCACCCACTTCCCATCCAAGAAAAATACAAGATGGGTTTTTTTTGTGCATTCGAGACAAATACCAAATATTTTTCCGCTCTATGAGATGTGAAGTTTTCTCCACCTCACCCATATACTTCAATAATGAAATGCAATTTAGTTGTACCAATTGATGGTGGCAATGTAAACAGAATTTAAATGGAGCCTATGAAAAACAGGTGGATGTTCTAATTCATTTTTTTTTCTACTGAAAGTGCAATTCAAAAACGTATGGTTGCTGTTGCTTTGGTATTGCAGCATTACAGATTAAAGGGAAAAATAATAGTTCATTATCTGGGAATGTTTAAAGCTATCTAAGCTGAAAACATTCTTAGCCTAAAACAGCTACTGTACTTGGAATGTCCAAGCTCAGAATATAATACATTGTATGCAAAAGATTTGTCCTGATCTTGGGCCAAAACAGCTTTTCATTCCATGTTGTTTAGAGTGTTCTCACAGCCAGCTATTTGTTTAAAAGAAGAAAAAAAAAACCTGCAACCATGGAGACTTGGAGAGTACATTAGCCAACAAAATGTTTTCAATGGAGCAATTTTGTTCCGACCTTGGATCATCATTTTTTTTCATCCTCCCCATCATTACCCTGTTCTGCATCAAAGATAAAAATGGAATTATGTCCAGTTTCAGAAAATAACATTGTTAGGCAGTTTAGTTGTGGATAGTCTGACAGTTCGGATGCATTTGCTTAGCAGTCCTTTTAGTGGTATTTAAAGAACATCATGTGTCCACTTCTGCAGTATCACAGCCTATATTCTAGAATATAGAATGTTATATTCTAGAACATTGCAGCCATTTACAGTGAAGGCCACACAACTCAAGAACAATACTACTACCTTTTCCCATACACCTGATCTCCCTATATTATTCTTAACCAACATGAGATAAGTTAGGTTTATTGGAAGAAGCCCACTGATTTCAGTAGACTGTTAAAGATCCAGTGCTCAACCTCTTGACAATTGTGTGGCATTGTTTTGGTTTCTGCCCAGGCTGTGGGATGGAAGCTCTCCTTGCTGGCCCACCCTGTTAGAATACTACATAGGAACTTTTTTGTCTCTTTTATTTTTTAAACACATTTTCAAGTTTCAAGATAGAAATATTTATGGCAAGCTGAAGTAGTAGTTCTTCCTTCATACAAAGTTTGTTTCCAGGGGCTATAAAAGGAATGAAAGAACAATCAGTTCTCCTTTGTTTGATTATTGTAGCATTGGGTGGTATTGTAAGGAGAATAAAGAAAAAAAGGGTCTATTTTAATATCAAACGTGATAATGTGGAAAGGTATCCATGTGTGCAAACCTCTGATAAAGTAAAAGAAAAACATGAGGATCATTGAGGAAGGAACCAACTTTAAAAAGAAAAGGCAAGCAGTAGCTGAGGTGCCTGGATATAAATCCAGTTAAAACTAAATTACACTGACGTTTGCTATATCTCTATATAAAAAATATTCTTGTTTCCACCATATCCAAACATAGCTTCATACCTTAGTTTTTTAATCTCTATTTTGGGGGGATCTCAACACCTCATCCAAATCGCAGGCATGTCATTCTTATTCTTCATAACATTTTCACTGCGTTTATTCACCAGAATGCATTCATTATCTCTAATCTCAGTCTGTCTGTCTGTCTGTCTCTTACATTTCTCATACTTCAACTCCCTTATCTGCTGCTTAAGGTTGGAAAGTTAGAAAGGTGCTTAAACCTGTTAACCTTTTTCAAGTTTTGAGACCACCAGCAACAGAATAGAGGCTTCATCGATTCCAGCAACACTTTGAACTTAGCTATTTTGAACTAACCTTGCTTTTGCCTGCCTATGATGAGTAACACACAAAGAGAGAAGTAGAGAATACACACCAACAATGTAGCTTGCTCAATTAATTTTTCCCACTGTGCTTTTTAAAAAGCACAGTGGTTTTATTCTATAATGTGAATTATCTACATAGTTTAAAGGTCAGGTGAATAAAGAAGTTCTACTACTGCTTGCAGTCTTGGAGGAATTAAGTATTTAATTCTTTTATCATCTTTCTAAACAGGCGGAGATAACTCCTTACAAATATTCACAAAATCCCTCAGATAAACTCTCCCACCTGTTTTTTCATAAGCATATGCACACTTTTTGGCTGTATAATCTGGTCATCAGGCAGCCTTATCTAATTGTTTTGATCTAAAGTTTGGAAGCATCTTGCATATTGTACTATGGATTTTAAGTGCCATCAGATAAATTGCACATCAATATCTGCAGAAAAAGAGAAACAACACAGTTATAACATGACTACTTTTATAATTGTGGCGCATGACATGTGGATATTTAAATCCAGTATGTTGGTGACTGCATCTATTTACAAGCAACATCTCTCCACATAATGCACTATATTTCCTGCAAAAGAAAAAAAACACAGAAAAAAAGACCTGGATGAATCTAATCTAGTGTTTTTCATCCTTGGCTGGATGAAGATGTGTGGACTTCAAACTCTCAGAATTGTTATGAAAAGGAAATATTTATTACCTTAAAAACATTTTCTGGGTTGATTCCCATCCCTCAAATTATCCAGGATTGGGTTTTTTGTTTTCCTTTAAGCAAATTCAGTTGTCTTCATTGGTCACTTAATGCATTGTTTTTCAATGAAACAGAATGTTTATGGTGACCAAATTGCAGAGCTTTAAGAATATTAATATTTTAAGAGGTTCGACTCATGCAATCTGATCTGGTAAATGAGCAGAGGTTTACATACATCACTTCTGTACATCTTGTGTTTCCTACTGACTGAAGTCACAGACTGGCCTTAATGATGATAAGTGTTTATCTAATGGAAAATTGGGTATTATAATTTGGAATCACCATAAATTCTAGTTTCTTACAATCTCTCTGGAAGGATGCAGAAAGCAGTTGATACTGAGGATCATCAATCTGATCTACAATATTGTATTCATTTCTATACCTCGATACTTATTTCGATACTTCGAAGCAGTAGAAGGATGTTTGTGGATATTTGATTTAAACAGACATTAGCATGTGGATCTTCCTTCCTTCCTTCCTTCCTTCCTTCCTTCCTTCCTTCCTTCCTTCCTTCCTTCCTTCCTTCCTTCCTTC
>JANHFL010006808.1:48284-58293 GCA_032468155.1 Oxyrhabdium leporinum | reverse complement strand
TTCCTTCCTTCCTTCCTTCCTTCCTTCCTTCCTTCCTTCCTTCCTTCCTTCCTTCCTTCCTTCCTTCCTTCTTCCCCTCTCCCTCTCTTCCTTCTCCCTCCTTTCTTCCCTCGCTCCCCTTCCTTCTTCTCTGCCTCCCTCCCTTCCGTCCCCCACTCCCTCCCTCCCTCCCTCCCTCCTTTCTTTCGTTTTCTCCTTGTTTAGGATAAACAAGCCGAAACTTAAGTAAGAAGAAAGTGCCATTAAATGAGAACTGTGTCAATTTGGATTAAAAATCCCAGCCTTCTTGAGATAGCCTATGCTTTTCTTGAAAGGTCAAATGCACGGGCTAGGCCTCAATGCTATTTACAGAAGCTCAAGAGGCATCTGTGCCAGATATCTATTTTGCTAGTTTATACTCTTTTGCCAGCTGTTAATCTATATGTAGAGAATATACAGACTTGGATTAGTCATACACATCTCAATTATATTTAGGATTTTTTTTAAAGCTAGGCTGCCTACAAAGCTAGATCAGAAATAATACCTGATACAAAATATAGTCTCCTAGAACCTTGTTCTGGCAGTTAGTCAGCCCATTTAACATATATACAGTACCAGATGCATTGGCTGCCTATTTGTTTCCTAGCCCAAGTTAAAATCTGACTCTGATATTTAAAGCAGTGTATACAAGTAGTCTTTGACTTACAACAGTTCATTTAGTTACTGCTCAAAGTTACAATGGCACTGAAAAAGAGTGACTTATGACTATTTTTCACACTTACAACCATTGCAGCATCCCCATGGTCATATGATCAAAAGTTGGATACTTGGCAACTGACTCATATTTATGACCGTTGCTGTGTCCCAGGGTCATGAGACTTATCAATCAAAGTCAATGGGGAAACCAGATTCACTGAATAACCATGTTACTAGCTTAACAACTGTAGTGATTCATTTAACAATGGTGGCAAGAAAGCTTGTAAAATGGAACAAAATTCACTTAACAAATGTTTTCCTTAGCAACAGACATTTTGGGCTCAGTGGGGGTCATAAGTCGAGGATTACTGTAGTGTGGGACAAAGTTATTTGATTACTGTCAACATCATTTAACATTTTGGACTTTAAACATGGCCATGAAAGTCCTTCTCAGATGTCCTTTTTGGTAGCTGTTCTATACTTGTTTCTACATTTCCCTGAAGATATGCATCTTGTTCACTTTATTATACCTTTCTTGATATAGAAAGTAGTATATTAGAATGGAATCAGAATAGAGCTGGAAGGGACCTTGGAAGTCTTCTAGTCCAGCCCTTGCTCAAGCAAGAGATCCTATACATTTCAGACTGTCCAGTCTGTTCTTAAAAACCTCCAGTGATGAAGCACCCAGAACGTCTGAAAGCAAGATTGGTTAATTCTCCTTAGTGTTAGGAAGTTTCTGCTTAATTCCAGGTTGCTTCCCTCCTTGATTAGTTTCCACCCATTGTTTCTTATCCTCCCTTCTGGTGCTTTGGAAAATAAATTGATCCCCTCCGCTTTGCGGCAGTCTCTCAAATACTAGAATACTGCTATCATATCCCACCTAGTTCTTCTTTTCTCTAGACTAGCCAAACCCAAATCCTGTAACCGTTCTCCATGTTTTAGTCTCCAGGCCTTTAATCATCGTAGTTGCTTTTCTTTTCACTTTTTCCAAAGTCTCAACATCCTTTTTGTAACGAGATGACCAAAACTGGATGCAGTATTCCAGATGAGGTCTTATTAATGGCTTTAAGTTCTTTTACATTTCAGTCTGCTTTTACATATTTTCAGTAAGGCATATTTCCACTGTTTCAATCATTATTTTAATTGTAAATAATATATTTTCTATATCTTCTGAAGGCATTTGTTTTAAGAAAACATAAATACTGGAATGAATAAACAAATGAGGTATATTTGCTGCTCTTTCCATCCTTTAGATTTTCTGCTATGGTTTTCTGCTATGGTTTTCAAAGCTTCATAAACACTAATTAAGAGAAAGCATTATTTTGCTTCCATATGTACTCAGGAGCAAAAAGATTTAAATAAATGACTTTTCCTAAGGTATCTGTGAAACTGTAAAACAAATTATTATTGAGTTATATTCTCAGCTGGCAAGAAAACAAATCCCAGGATCAGATAAAAATGGAGTGAGAAGATTTTGCAAGTAGGCTCATACATTTCTTTTTCTCATTATGTCTTATTAAAATTTTATCTAATATTATCTTAGCATGTAAAATAGCAGGTTAAACATAAGTCAGCCTCAGAATAATTGAGTATTTATCCAAAAGAGGATAATCCTGAATTTAAGATACTGTGCTGTGCTCCTCCCTCACAAGAAAGACTACACAGAAAAAAAAATCACTTTATCATAGTCTCAAAACACTAGTCTTCATTACAGATAAATTATTTTCTAAAGTTCACATAATACCAATAATCTGTAAAGTATTTGCATTATAATAATCTTCATTTGTTTCATTATTTTGCAATTTTTCTACTTACTCATTTTATGGAAATTCCACTCGTAATAAGTGGCATTCATTATTCACTGTTATGAATAATAGTAATTAAATAAACAATACTTTGAATTAGGTCTTTGACAATAGCTTTGCTTTCATTTATCTTCTTTCTTTAATTGATTAGCTCCCCAATTTATCTTTTATATAATTTCTTCCTAAATATTTCCTATTCATCTATGGAGGCAGGCCAAAAATTACATTTTGAACAGAAAGCATTGAACAGAAAGACTGAGGGTTTGGAGGTCTTCTAGCCTAACCTGCTGCCCCTGGTAAGAAGCCGTATATTATTCCAGACAAATGGTTGCGCAAGCATTTCTTGCAAACTTCCACAGATGGAGAACCCATAATTCCAGAAGGTAAACTGTTCCATTGGTTAATTACTCTCACTATCAGGAAAGTTTCTCCTTAGTTCCAGGTTGGATTTCTCTTTAGCGAGTTTCTGCCCATTGCTTCTTATCCTCAGAATAAGAAGAATAAGTCAATCCTCTCTCTGTGGCAGTCCCTCTTATAGCAGACAACAACTAGCATATCACCTCTAATCCCGTTTCCATAACAGTTCCTTTTAAGATTTATTCTGCAGGTCCCATATCACATTACTTCATCTTCTCTGCACTCTTTCTAGGATTGCAGTCTCTTTTTGTATCATGGTGACAAAAATGGGATTCAATATTCCAAGTGTTACCTCACTAGTGCCCTATGAAGAAGAACAATAACTTCTTGTGATCTTGTTGCTGTCATTCTGTTAATGCAGCGTATGACACATTGGCTTTTTTTGGCAGCTGCAGCACACTGCTGGCTCATATTTAAGTGGAAATCATAAGGATTTCCTGTTTGTTATTGTTGTTCTGGATTGAGACATTTGTTGCATTACCTTTACCTATGCTATCCAAGGATATGCATATTATATGCATAAGATTTGTGAAACAAAAAGGCAAGTAACCTCCACATGCATGTGTTTTCCCCAAAATAAGACCCTGTCTTACATTTTTTTTGCCAGCAAAAAGGCACCAGGTCTTATTTTCAGGAGGGATGTCGTCCACTGACTCACCTCACTTGTGCGCGTCTGCAGAGGACTTCAGGAAAGCATTGCCAACTTTGTTGGCTGCAGAAGAAATGGGCTGGCAAGGCAGGTGTCGGGGTGTGCAAGGCCTGGCTATAACTGTCCGAAGATAAGTAGTAGGGCAGCTCCACCACCCCCACCCCTACCCTAGCTTAATTTTTATCCGTGTACCCTGGAGTGGGCGGGGTCTTAGTTAGGGCTTATTTGGGGGGTAGGGCTTATATTGGGTGCACATGTAAAAATCAAGCTAGGGCTTACTTTTGGGGCAGGTAGTATTTTTAGAGAAACATGATAGTTCAATGCCCATTACAGGTATTTTCTACTTTCAAGTATCAGTTGTTCATAACCATTTAATTTACAACAACATGATGCTATTATGCCAGTTATATAACGGGTACCATGGAAAGACACCATATTTTGCAATCGTCTCATAGTATTGCTGAAAAAGTCCACTGTTTTTGAAAAGGAAACAAAAATAAAGCTAAATCAGAAAATATGCTTCATGGATAACAGAGCAACACCATTTAAATGAAAAATTATCAGATTTTGCATATTACTAGGCTCTTTTAAAGTGACTTATGACTCATATAACTTTCAAATGGCCACAGTATAAATTTGAATAATTAATGTAAAATCTAAACCCTCTGAGATTATTTTATTTTCAACTCTGTATGTCTAAGGTAGGATTGAGATCTCAAAGATACATTGCTAAAATATAAGATTGCATATCATTTATTCATACAACAGTTCAGATTTCATTACTAGAGATCTTTGGAGCTATAAATAAGTGAATGTATTTATTTTGCATAGATTAGCAACACTTATATTTGGAAAAATAAATAAATAAAATGGTGAATATATGATACTAACTCGTTGACAAGCAGTGGGAGATGGAAGGCAAACTCTATCCCCAAAATCTGACATGACAAGTAGTGATATTAGAGCTGATGGCCAGTAGCAGGAAAAAGATAAACGGAGGGAACATTTGTTTTTTATTTTTTATTTTTCCCCCCCTGGGTCTCCACAGTCTAACTTAGGAGCTCTAATATACATCTATTATGACATAAAATCAATAACTATAACAAAAACACTTAAAAGCCTTTTTCCACTTTAATACTGCAATGATGAAATACAACATCACATCTACCTCCCCAATCAAACAGACAAATCTCTTTGCCTTTCTTCTTTTGAAATCTCAGCTGGAATCCCTGGAGAGAACTTTCTTTTTTAAAAAAAAAAGTGTTCAGCTTATTCTTTGTTCCCACTTCATGTAAATCAGAACAATAATGTTACAGAATCAGGATCTTTCATGTGTTCTGTCCTGAGAAGTGAACTAGAAGGAGAAAGAGAAGGACAAGACATATTGTTGTTGTTTTCTTTTAACTTAAAGCATGTAAGTCCTAATTCAGAATTTTCAAAACAATTTTCAGTGTAAGAAAATAATTTGCTTTTATTTTTCTGCAAACAATATTTCCCCCTCCTAACTTTTTCTTCTTTGGGACTCTGGAAAATCTCTGGAAGCTTTTATTCATCCCTGCATAGCACAGACTTTGTTTGTGTTCATGGCTCTTAAAGGCAAACACCCTATTCTAAATGGCATGTCAAGGTTGATGTCCTTGTGCCCATTTTCCTTCTCTCTCTTGATTGAAATTTCTAGGTCAGATATTCCTACACAAGAACTCAGCATGAATTTATTCTGGCAAAACACAGAGCTGTGACTCACCTGATTTCTTTTTTCTTATTTAGCCAGTGACAATGCCTGAGTGGAATTCTGATGATTGCAGATTTTGGATTCTTTAAAATCAGTCTTAGGTTAATTTGCGACATTGGTTGACATGTTATCAATTTATTTATTTTTTATGTTTTATTAGTGTTAGAAATCTCCTGGAGACTACAGCATCTAAAGTTTTTTATATTCTCCTGCTCTTACAACTGCTTTGTCCAAAAAAAGAGATTATTTTAATTACAAATTAATCAAATATTGAATGTGACAATGTTGATTTTTCCAAACAAACTCAATGCTGCTGTAACTGAACAAAGAGTTCCAAATCAACAATTTCTTGTAAGACGAACAGGGAATCTACAAAGCAGTACAGTAGGAGACTTTGTAGAATGTCATATTTATAACAATGCAAGTGCCAAAAGTAGAATCATAGTTTTCCCCCCATTAAATCCTTTCCCAACTGTTTTCAAGAAAGAGAAACAGGAGAGAGTATTCTTATGGCAAGATCTAGAGGCAATTAACTCAATTAATTCTTGAAATGAAATATAAGCCTTTTTGTTTATGACTTCCTTGATTATTTCTTTGCTTATTTTAGAAGTTAGTTACAATTAGATGCTCAGCCCAGATTCTAGGATTTCAGAAGGAGCATTCACAAAACAGTTTGGCATTTAAAGAGAAATAGAAATTTAATCAAACTGATTGATTGATATTGATTGATTGATGAGTAGGAGCAGGGAAAACAAATGGTATACATAAGTAAAGGGCTGGAGTAGGGAGAAATGGACTGATCATTAGTAAAGTTATCTTAATACAACTGAAACAGACAATTTATAAGAGCTAGAACTAAAGTTATAAAATGTTTATAAAGTGAAAGCATGCAGGTAACATGCAGCTTTCATACAGGACAATCTAAAATCAGAAATCTGCAAATGGTTGTAAAAAGTCTAAAATATAATTATTTAAAATAGATTTAGCTAGACCTACCCATTTTGGGACAGTTAAGATGCTGGACTTGTCAGCTGAAAGTTGACAGGCCAGGTTTGAGACATGAACAACTTGCAATGGGGTGAGCTCGTATTCTTGCCCCAGCTCCTGCCAACCTAGCAGTTCAAAAGCATGCAAGTGCAAGCAGATGTTTAGGTAACATTTCAATGGGAAGCACTCCATGACATCATGCTGGCCACATGACCATGGAAACATCTTTGGACATCGCTAGTTCAATTGCATTGAAACGAACACGAGCACTGCTCACTAAAGTTGGCTATGACTAGCAGAGTATTAAATCCACAGGGACTACTTTACTTTTTACTCATTTTTCTTTATATTATTTTCTGTTACAAATTGACCATTGATATGCATATACAGCTAATGCATATACCTATGCATATACCACTAATTACATTGCAATCTGTGGACATTCATGTAATTCTTTCCTCAATGTCCTAACCCATCTATGACTTTTAAAAACCCCCACATATTCACATTTTCAGTATGGAGGTCTGAAAACATTTCCATAGACATGTTTAGTTGCTGATATAGTTTGGCAATCTCTTTAATTAGAATTCCTGATCACCTGCTGTAGATCCCTTTTAAATCTATGTAGATGAATGGGTAATAATACAGTTCCCTTTACACTTTATTTGATTCTGCAAGAGTGTGAATGTCATATGGCCTAGCTGTTGTGAAATTATAAATTTCATTACACCTGCCTACACATATTTATCCTTTTGAGCACAAGAGAAGCACCAGGTAACCATGCCTCACCCTTGTGCTAAAGTCAGGAAAACAAAATGAAGACAAGACTGTGAACATGCCAAATATTATACCCTTGAAGGTGGTCAAATGAATGTAGTTGGCTGTTCATGCAACCATTCTCTAAAAATATTTTAGAAGAAAAAGTGAAGATGGGTTATATCTAATAAATGTGTAATAAAAAGAAAAGAAAAAAGTGAAAGAAATGTTCTAATAATAATTTTAAAAAGATATATTGAAGAACAGAAAAAGTTAGCATAAAACCTCAGCCTTTGTGCCTCAGATGGACATGTATTGTTTTGATTCTTCAATCCTTACACGAGTATACTTTTCCTTTTCAGTCTGGAAGAAAATCTTGCTTGGTTGCACCCTTGTAGAAGGCAAAGCATGCATAAAATGATTCTGTGAAACTTCATTGCACAGCAGTGGGAAATTCCCAAAAACAATTTAAACATCTCTGTTGAAATTAGTTTCTGCCCTTCTCTCTACATATACTACATTTAATTCACAAGAGTGTAATAAATGGTTACAGTTCTTTAACTACACATATTTGCCAGCATTCACAAAACACATTGCCTCCTTGAATGCAGAAACACCAAAATGCAGGTAAATAGAAAAGAACAGATGGTGATGGAAGAAAAAAAATCACTTTGCCTAGATCTTGAGCCAGTATTCCTGGATGTTTTATATCACCACCGAGTGTAGTAACTGCAGACCTTCACGCTGTACAGATGGAAGTGTGAGTTTTGAGAGAGATTGAGCATGTGGATTTTCCCTGTGTGTCCAAATTACAGGAACATCTGTGCTAAATAACTTTAAGCAGATCCAATATAGAAATTGCCAATATTCAATAACCCCTCAATATCTTTTTGCTTGCAAAAATGAACTGATTTCATGGCCATATACTGGGATATTTCATAAAGCCATGCAGAATTCAGATCATAGTCAGAGACCTGTCTTGTGATATGTTAACTTTTATTTTTCATTGATTTATATATTGTTTTTTTCAAATAGGCTTAATCTGTGCAGTCTTCCTGTCTGAAAGATTTAGCATTATTGTGTATTGGGATAACTTTGCTTGAAACTATCTGTGTGTATGCACAGACATGTGTTTCTTAGCCTCAATCTAGTCTGTATCAGTTTTAATATATTTCATTATTATATATTTAAGCACAGAAAAAATGACAAAAATCTCCATTTCATTTGCATATTTCTTTTATATTTAACACATTGAATGTTGCAAACCTGAGTGTTTTTCTCTATAGCTGTGAACAGATATATGCATTTTTACATTCTAAAATTTATCTAGGGAAACCATGAATTTTATGCCCATTTATAATGTTGTTGATTCCATTTCTGCTGCAGATAACAGACTTTAAAATACATTTATATTGCATTTTTTAAATAATGACTATCTACATTTGAGGGCTCATTCATTTGTCTATGCTATACATATGCAAGGACATTCAGCTCCACCAGAATAAATAAAATTGGCTGGCCTGCTTTTCAATTCATTTTCCTTTTTTCTAATTAAACTAGGAACTAAATTACTACTACACTGAGATTCATACATTGTGACTGAATATTTGTTTCAGATCTATAAAATTGGAGAATGTCCTGATAGATTTCCAATTGATTGTTATAAAAACAAGGTTTCGTAATCCCAGCAACCTGGTTTTGACCTTCCCAGCATTCTGGTATCACAGTGCTGAGGCTCAGTGGCAAAATGGAAGAATTTTTGCACTGCATTTTCAGGCAGTTATAAGGAGTGTAGAGGGTTGAAAGGAGGAGAATTTTAGTGGCTTTCCTCCCCCTCCATTCCAGCCAATCAGCATGTGGATCTCCCCAAAAGATTCTTAGAATTATTGAAAGATGAGTGAGCCGGCCTCTCCAACAGATTCCCAGTGATGGTTGGAGTGCACCAAAACACTGCATTGTCACCACTTCTGTTTATATTGGTCATGACACCATCAGACATGACCTGCAGCAGAATGCACCCTGGACTATGCTCTATGCAGATGGTGTTATGCTTGCTTCCACCATCAGAGGCAAACTACAGCAGCAAGTTTAAACATGGAATGATTGCGTCAACCATTTTGGACTCCGCCCCAACATCAAGAATGTTTGTAAAAAATAAAAATTTATTAAAAAAAACCAATATCAAGAAAACTGAGTACTGAGAGACTGTTACCATCCCTGGAATGCTTCAAATCAATGAAGAAAACCTAAAGAAGGTAGATATTTTTCGATATCTGGGATCCCATCTCCAATGCAATGGTGACATCAATGGTGAGGTGAGAGCAAAGGTGAATGCAGCCTGGATGCATTTGCAAGAACTCACTGTGTTGTGTGTTATGTGACAGACGAATGCCAACCTGTCTTAAATCTAAGATTTACAATACAAATATCCTCCCTGTTGCATTGTATGGGACTGAATAATGGGCAGCAACAACAGGGACTGAAAGCTATCTCCATGCCATGGAAATACGAATTCTCTGTTAGATATTGGACATCTCCTTTCTTGACCACATCACAAATGACACAATTTGACAACATTTTGGTGTGGCACCAATTATAGAGAAAATGAGAGAAGGCCAACTCCGCTGATATGGACATGTCCGGAAAGCAACACCTTCCACCATGTCCAACTGTCTACCAACTAGAAGTCAATGGCCGGCAACCTCGCAGGCATCCAAAATAGATGGCAAGACATTATCAACAAAGATATGCAAGCCGTGGGCCTGCACCCTGGAGCAAAGTGGTTTTCAATGATCCAAAAAGCGGACCCTGCACCTGTGGGAATATGCTAGGAAAAAGAAGATTGAAAGATGGGTGAGAAAAATTTGGCTGTACCGCATTGTAATATCACTGCAGCACTGAATATCACTTGTAACCTAGAGCCTAGGTGGCGCAGTGGTTAGAGTGTTGAACTGCAGGCCACTTCTGCTGATTCAATCTAGCGGTTCA